>QFDD01006043.1:0-12022 GCA_006871305.1 Vachellia collinsii | reverse complement strand
TTTTTTTTTTTTGTTTTGTTTTTGGGCCCATAAATCGTACGATTGAGTCGGTTCTGGTTCAGTTGGGCTTCACGGTGGTGGTCGGTGGGTAGCGCAAACGGTGGCATCGTCCCTCTCCGCAATCTGCGTTGTTAGCTAACGGTAGATCTGCAAACGATATGGCTCGAGCTGGAGGCATCACAAACGCTGTCAACGTCGGAATCGCGGTTCAAGCTGACTGGGAGAATCGCGAATTCATTTCCCACATTTCTCTCAATGTTCGTCGCCTCTTCGAATTCCTTGTGCAATTTGGTACTCAAATTCTCTTCCTTCCTTTTCCATTCCCCTTTTTAGTCACTTGGCCTTTCTGATTCTTTTGAGTGTGTAATAATGGGTTCGCTACTCTCATGTCCTCACATGATAGATATATGAGTCGTGACTAACTTATCTTCTCTCTCCGATTCATTATTTCTGACGCCCATTTGATTTTTTTTTTTATCCTCATTCAGAGGCTACGACGAAGAGCAAGTTGGCATCATTGAATGAGAAGCTTGATGTATTAGAGCGTCGGCTAGAACTCCTTGAAGTTCAAGTGAGCACTGCATCGGCAAATCCTTCTCTATTTACCAATTGATGTTTGCCTGGATCATGATTTTGTAATTCAGCCTTCCTGTAAGCACCTTCCAACCTACATTGTATCCACTAGTCAAATTCAATAGTAAAGTATCTCTGTAATCCCATGCTTCAATGATATAAAATCTAGTTTGTGATCTGCCATTTTTGGCTCATATAGCTAGCTGCCCAGTTGCAAACTTGCATTGTCTTTAACTCGGTTCCTTCGGGTGTGAGATTATAGCCTCCCTCGTATATATTCGCATTGCTTCCTGCTCCCTTTGTTTTATATGTGAAATCATACTTTCATATTGGACAACACCGGTTAATATTGTACGATACGGATTCAATGATATGTTATAATCAGAGCAAAATGCGATTGCTACTTAATAAAAGGTGGTATTGGTATTGCCGCTCGCGAATTGCATAATCTCTTTGTTAGTAACAGCCTCTATCCGAAGCTTCTAATTTGTCATTAATGTAAAACTGAAGAGCTTGAGAATGCAGATTCAGGGGTTATCTACTGTTTTTCTTTTAATCGTTCTCTCTTTATTCGCCTTCAAATTATGTGCCTTTTATGAAGGGTACATAGTTCACCATATAGAAACACCCAATGTAGTGCGTGAGGCAGTAATTTGTGGATGGAGGCAGGTATTGTATCAACTGCTTATCTGAACTGGTACAAGTCAAAACTGCATTACTTTGGGAATGAAATCTTGTATAAACTTTGTGAATTTTCTTTAGCCTTTGATGGTGGACAACATGCAAATGAGTTGTTGGATAAGATGAGAAGCAAGAAAGCTTATGTTAAGAATTCAAGCAAGATTTTGAAAATCATGCACTACCATCATTTCTTGCCTCAACATCATTGACGCAAGGAACAGTTGAATGATCTCTTGAAGAAAATCGACTTTGCCGTTTCTGATGTTTTGCTTAACAAAACCTGGTCTGAACGTTTTGAAGAATCCATTTGCTTGTGGATAAAGTATAATAGAGATATATGATTTAGTTAAAACTTTGACGAATGCCTCATGAAGAAACAATCAGTGACAAAAGCTTTACAAAAGCATCAAAGTTCTAGTCTTCTACCCCTCGGGTTTTTTGTGTTTTCAAATTACAGAGTCCAGACCCCATAGGGGTCAATAGATTAAACTCGTTACATAAATTGATGTTAGACAAAGACAAATCAAAACAGAGAGAGAAAGATGGAAGCTCCTTGCATCTTTTAGGTTAAACTGAGAGTTCATCATTAATAACCCGCGTCCATCTTTGCTATTCCATGCCATTCCAGATGTTCATAGTTCCATTGAAACCATTCTTGCCATGTCAAGGAGTTCGTGATTAATGAAATACTCAGCCAAAACCCCGACGTAAGCATTCTTTACTTAGCCACATTTAGCTAATGTGGAAAGCGCACTTTCTCCGGATCCAGCAATTTGGGGAAGGTACTTTCAATGTGTTGCCCAAACGCATTTGCGTTGTATATTTGCTATCTGGGTTGTGGGTGGGACATGGTTTTGGGAGAGATGGTTGATTCTGTTGTAGATGGAGATGGAGCTACCATATTCTTCTCTATAACAATGGAGTAGCGATTTGATCCTCCAAGGCTTTCTATGGACTTCATGTATTCTGATGCATTGTTTTCTATAATCAGAGCATCCTCCAACTCACGGACAATATCAGCCATGCTTGGTCGATGCACTGAAAATGGTTCAATACATGACAGTGCTGTTTCCACCACTCTCCACATGGCCTCTGCATGATATCCTCCCTTGATGCGAGGATCCACAATTTCATCGATCTTTGACGCCCTTATGTATGGTTTTGCCTGCATTAAAAGGTTTTTCTTAGTGCCTACTATGTTTGTTCTGGCTTTCCAGAATAACCTATATGTAATATAAGTGCTATTCAGGTGTAGGGACAATTGGTGAAACTATGTTCTACTTGTGCAGCAAAATTATGAACACATTTGTTTTTTTCTTTTTGGTGCATACCCATTCGACCAAGTTCCACTCATTCCGTGGTCTTTTTGTGTTGAGAGGTTCCCGGGCACTCACAATTTCAAGTAAAACCATGCCAAAGCTAAAGACATCACTCTTTGCAGATAATTGCTGGGTTGTATAGTACCTACATATGCATAAATGTCAGCTGCTTGTGAACATTTGTTTATAGTTGTGTTCTGTAGCAGATGAAAGTAATCTATACTGATGTGAAATCAGAGAAGAGTGTGCATGTCATTTTTTAGCATATGATGTCATTAAACCTATTTTGATCTTAAATATCACAAAGACTTATGGTTGGAGATTGACGCAGCTAGGAAATAAGCCTGTTCATTGTTAGGACAGATTCGTAAAACCAAATCTACTTACTCAGGGTCCATGTATCCTGCGGTTCCTCTTACTTCAAGAGAAGCGCCACTGTCTCCTTCCTGAGGAGCATATTTTGAGAAACCAAAATCTGCTACCTTGGCACACATGCTGTGATCCAGAAGGATGTTGCTTGATTTGACATCTCTATGTATAACAGAACGTCCCGAAAATGTATGAAGGTACGACAAACCTGTTAATTGAGTAAAAGAATGCAATCATTATGGTAATCCCAATATCTTAAAAGATGAAAATCTGTTAGCTTAATATAAGAGTTAGCGTCAGTTCCTCCAGCCACCTTTAGGTTCTTGTAAAAGCTTCATTTTGTTCAGTGTTTTCATAAAATTAGCCTAATCTTTGTTATTCCTACTTGTGATTGATTGAGGTTTTCGCTCTCTCTAAATAAGATGCTAGGTTCATATTTGGATCGGCTAAAATTGGAATTGCTTAGCAAAAATTATGACATCAAATTTACTTGCCTCGAGCTGTACCCAGAGCAATGGATAACCTGGTCGGCCAGTCTAACACCTTTCTCTTTGCTGGTTCCCCTGTTGGTAGATAGAGTCTTAGAATACTGGGAATTGAAAGTTTAAAGCAAATAAGTTGAGAGAATGGTGGATATTTACCATAAAGCCTATCTTGTAAAGAGCCATTGGACATAAAAGGATACACGAGAATTTGTTGATCCTTTTCACAACAGTAACCAATAAGAGGAACCAGGTTCTCATGCCGTATAGTAGAGAGCAGGTTTACCTGCCAGATGCATCATAGACTAGTTAGATTTTACACTATAGGAAGCTGTCAAGAAATCTCACAGCACATGAATTCAATATATCTTATACATAATTTATAGGAAGCCGCATTATTCATAAGTTATGGTTGCACTAAAACATCCTTATTGTACCTCGTTGTCAAATTCACGAGTTCCCTGAGTTGATGTGGCTGAACGGACCTTCACTGCCACTTCTTGGCCATCTTCTAGAGTGCCACGGTAAACAGACCCAAACCCTCCTTCACCAATCAAAGTTTTGTAGTTTTGAGTTGCTGCCTCTATGTATTCCAGGGTGAATGTTTGAATGGATACTGACTTCACGAAGAAGTCATCTTTACTGGTTAAAGAGAAAATTACATCTGCATATATAGTCGAAATGTTAGATACTTTGCATTGACATGTTCAAACGATCATCTTCCAGACAGAATAGGCTCTGTTCATAAATTATTTTCTCTTACACAACTCAATGAGCAAGTTCCTAATTTTAATGCAAGAATTTTTTGGGGCTTTCCTGTAACTAAACTCACCCTTGGCAGCTCTTCCAGAGGATTGTTTATTTACTTTTTTTATGGTCAAAAGGAAAACCAGTGAGAAAGCTCCATGTCTTAGAGATGAAAGTGTTTTAGAATGTGCAAAGAGATCTGATATGCTTACTTGTGGTTGTTGGGAATCCCTTTTCATCAGATGTTTTCCAGGGGACTAATTTTCCTCTTCTATGGCGGCAGCAAAAAAGAATTCCAACGGCCAAAATGATCAGGACCGATCCACAAGTAACAGTGCCAATGATGATTTGCTTTTGTGAAATTCCTGGGTCTCCAGGTTTGCAATTTCCATAACTGAATCATCAACGTAAATCAGTCATTTTTTTCCCTTCTTTTTTTAACCTTAAATCTTTCTGTTTTAGGGAAAACTACATACTCTGTATTTTCTAAGCTATTCAAGGAAGTTGCACTCTCCTTGTTCATATTATTGCAGCCAAAATACCTGAAAGAAATACAATACAAGATCCATTTATTTCTGTTTTATTTGGGGTGTGAGGAAGAACATTATAATGAATGAAGGAGGTTCCAAGTTTAGAAGTACCATGGTATGAAAAACAAGAAAACTTACAAGGACTTTAGATGTGGTAGTAAGGGAAGGGTCCATGGAAGCGATCCTGTGAGATCATTGTGGCTCAGATCTCTGTTTCAGAAATGTTAACTTATCAGAAAATGAAAATTGGTACTATAACCACACCAGCAACAGAAGGAATTTGCTGTGATTGGAATCCAGTGAAAGAATGAAGAAATCACCCAAAAAAGATATGAAGCTATATGGTTTGCAAAGAACAAATGATGAAAGACATCTAAAAGGATCATGTAGTTGAGTTCTATCATCAACTCATGATGCCATATGTATGATTATTCAGAAACCATTAAGGTTGTAACTGTTTATTTCTATGACATTGATATTGATGGTGTCGTTAAAAAGCTTGTATAGCATCCTTATGAGTCATTGTTAAAATTGGGGAGTGATAATTACATTGATGTAAGCAAAGATGAAGGCGGGAATGAGGGGATGTTCCCAGTGAAGGAATTGTAGCTCAAGTTCCTGCAAGTACCAAATAGTTACATTAACACAGCAGAAAACTGAGTCCCTGTGATATACATCCAATCGAGAAGGCAACAAGATACTGAAGAAGAGTTTCAAGAGCAATACAGTATTTTTAAATTGGACAACTCAGTGATACTGGAAGGAATTGGTCCTCCGAGATTACTTGAAGAAAGATCCCTGGGCAAAAAAAAAAGTATGTGCCGTAAATTACATCTTCTAACAGGGTGTGGTCCAATTGGAATATGTCATTTAGATAAACATAAACATATATATCTTTCTATTAAAAACAATTATATTAAAGAGTATTCAAACCTTAATTAGTTATATTATAAGGGATTAACCTCTTCTTGGTGCTCCAATTGGATTGGAATATACTTGGGGGAGCTTCCTTAGAAGGAAAAAAAATAAGATACTTACAGTTTAGTGATAACAGGTTGACCACTTGAACGATCACATGCTACGTGTCTCCATGGAAACAAAATGCAAGGGTCTCCACTCCAACTCTCCAGCTCTTTACTTCCTCCGTTATTCTCTAACAATTGCTCTCTCACCTTCAACATTACTTCCGCTGAAAGCAGACATATAATGGTGCATCAAATGATGAAAAGGATTTGAACTCGGAAAGTTTCCAGATCTCCGTATCATTTCAAGTTATATTAATATTCGGTATGGTATACACTACATAATGGCTGCTTAAAGATTTTAACTTGAACCAGGGTTATCTGATAAAACACCACCAATGAGAAACTGGATAATAAACTGAGAAGGGAAGGAAGAAATGAAAACCCCAACACAATACGACTTGGATTTTCAGTTATACTCACAGTCTGTTTGGTTGGTCTCCTGTGTCCAAGGGATAACCTTCAGGATCTCATATGCATTACAAAGCGGTCCATTCTGGGACCCAGAAGCCTTGCTCAAGGTTAGATTCAGTGAACCATTTGCCGCCGACAAGTTCAAAACAGCTTGTCTGTAGTTCGATCCGCCAGCAAATATGTCAAACTTGGGCTCTTTGATGACACCATTGACGTAGATATCAAACACCCTTTTGCCTACTCCGACGTCGTTATTCAATTCAAGAAAGTGGAGAATCAAACGGTATTCGGAATTCCCAGGGTCGAGCCCGTTGTGGATGAATTCCAATCGCTGAGCATGCGTAAGAGCGGTTCGTAAGACTTGTAGTGGAGGTTTCAAATTAGCATTGTGGCTGGAAATGTTTGCATTCGATGATATGGTAGCAGATGACGAACTTGAAGTAGTTTTCCAGATTCTGTCACTTGGGTCAAGTGGGTACCTGAAATCAGCAAATTCCTTAGTACCTCCTCATGGGATTTTCCTGTTTTGTCCATATTATGCTAAACAGGTATAAATACTTCCAACTTGGTTATTTCTTGTTATGATCATTAGGTCTGTGTTCCATTTTGCAACACCAAGAAAAAGGTTGAATGCACTGAATACAGAAAGGGGAAAGATACTCCTGGTGCATTGTGTTGATTATGAAGTTTATTGATTTACATGTTGTGTGAAGTATCAATAACTTCAAATTATTTAGATGTATGGACATTAGTTATCTTAAATTTCTTATCAGCAATTATCCACTTGCACTTCAATCTTTTAAATCTCTGGAGGGCGCCCTGCATCAGCCGAGTATGAGAGGTTTCTCGCATTCCTGAAGCCTAAAATGGCTTTCAAGTACCATTCTGCTAATATAAAATTGGTCCATGGTGAGCAACGTTTTTGTGCATAAACTAAAGTGCATCTGCATTTATCATCTTCATTTATATGTATGTTTTTACCCCCGGAAGAAATCTCAGTATGAGTTGTCAAAAAGTTAGGCCCTTTAGGTGCTCTAGGAGATAGAACCTATTTCCCTCCTAGATTTTACTAGATTTGACAGTGAATGGAAACGTCAGCTTACATACCTGATGTCATCTCCGGTGGCCCCTAGGTTATTTCTTGTGATCACTTTTAGGACACTAGAAGGGGAACCCTGTAGGTACTCTTCGTCCAACGGCCTCAGTTCAATCAGTGAAACGTAAGGACTTCCTTCTTCCTCATTCACCAAGCAGAAATCTGTGTAACTTTTCGTAGCTCTGAAAATTCCTTCAAGCAATTTCACGTAGTCCTGAGATGGTTTCTCTACCACACCTAATAAAGTAACCCCAACCGTAACATCAAAAGAGGAATTAGGGGATTCATCAGATGGAAATGTGCCCCTTAGCAGATACACTTGGTTCTTAATTGTTGACAAGTTGTAACATTTTTTTCCTTTATCTATATCAAACAGTCTTGCTTTTCCATGGCCTGCTTGGTTCTCCACAGGCTTAGTTGTGTCTGAGCAACCTGTTTTATCTGGGTAGAAACTAAAATCTGACGTGTAATTTACTGAAGTCTTTGGATCTGTATAATCTGAATCAGCACAGCACGCTATGCTCACAAAACCTGCACAGATGATAATATTGTCAACAGATCATACTTACATATGTACCAACTTAATTGCCTTGCAAGGGTATGCTAGGGCTCAAGAGAATGGAGGAAAAAGAACACAAAGGGAAGGTTGAATTGAAACATTCCCTAAAACAACTCAGCAAAAAAGAGAATGTCAACTGATTAATGATTCTCTAAAATCTTGATCCTATAGTAAGTAACTACAAGTTTTATTTCTGCATCCATGAGGAAGAATGATAAGCCCTAAACTGATCTTAGTAAACATAAAGAACGGTACAAGTAATTTCAAAGGAAAATTAATCAAGAGAGTAATCAAATATGGTATATGATGATGATGATGTAAAAAATGTACTTAAGCCGCTAACCTTCCTCACTTGCAAAAGCTGATCTGATAAACAGAAGAAGGCAAAAGATATTATAAACCATAACAAGTCTTAAGCTCTGGTTATCCAATTCCTTCATCTTTTTCTGAAAGAAAGGTCGAACCAGGGGATTGCCAAACATGAATCCATGCCAACCACTAACTTCTCATCTTCTAAATTCCGTCGAGTCTATCTTTGTCTGTCATTAAAATCCAGAGTCAGAACTCTTTAGTTTCCTAATGATTCAGATGAAAGAAAACGCCTTGTTCAATTATGAACAGTATAGTTCATGGCCTCAAGGATTTCTGTGGTTTCCTCCAAAAGAATCTAAAGCCATTTCCAAAAGGGCTAGCCTTTGTTTGGATGGGGTCAGGGGAGATGGAGATTCTTGAAAATATGAGTTTGACTTCTGAAGTTGAAGCTGCAGGAGGTATGAAGGAGATGGAATATGAGTTATAGCTTGAGTTTTAATAATTCGTTGATAATTATATTTGTTTCATTCTATTATAAATGTTAAATTTTATTATTGTCTTTTGTTTTGTTGGTGGTTACTTGATTATGTTAATTGAATATTGGTATTGACTAAAATAATAGGAATGAGAAATCCTTCGTGTTCCTCCACCTTCCTTCCTCTCATTTGTCCTGTGGTAACAAATGAAAATTTCCATAGTACTCGTACGAACAAATAGTTTTTGACTTTTTTTACAGTAAAAAGTAAATCTTTTTTTTCCCAATCTTGTAAATCCTAATTCTCATTAATATCCACGAAGAATTTCATTTTCTTGGTTGTTAGCACTTAACAGGACTCTATCAAAGAGACAGAAGCATCTTATTTAACCCAGAGTAAGAAGTGAAATTTCGAAGTGACAATTGAAAAATAAGCAAACTGATGAGCCAGTTTTTTTATTTTTATTTTAAATTTTTTGTGTTGTGCTTTGTGCAGTGCATCATCAAATGCTTGAAACTCGAATCGTGTAAAATAATGAAAACTAAGTGGCTCAAGGGAAGCCCTAAAGAACGGGAAATCCATAGCCTCTATCAGTATAGTTCCTGGCTGTTCAACCTTTGGAATCTGAAAGTCACATCTGAATTTTTATACATGGTTGGTATCATTGTTGGTGCTTATAATTTGATTGGATTTTGATTTTAGTCTTTGTAATTTCAAATCATGCTTTTTTTACTCTTATAATTTCATAAGGACTTAGCTTGGATTAACATCGTTAAATATAAGAATCAAAATTAAAACTTGTTAAAAATATATGAATTAAACGTTAGTTTTAAATACAGGAATTAAAGTTAAAACTCACCCGGTTCCTATATTTTTAACAAGTTTTGATTTTGATTATTTATTTTTGATGAATTTTGACTTTACTAAGTTCAAGTAAATAAGCTCAGACAAAGTACTTATATACCTATAGAGATAAAAAACCATGACTTAAATAGCTAACAATAACTTTGAAAAACAACAACACTAACCTTTATATGTCCAAGTTGGTGCATAACTCCCAAAGTGTTATGAAATATTCCCAAAGGACGAAAGGAAACAAGGATTTCAAACGGCTTTATAATCCCTTACTGTGGTTAATTAGTTATTTTTAAATTTTGATATATGGTTCATTTTTCCCTTCTTTGTGGCTGTCGAAAGAAAATATTGATCTAAACATATTTACCTCACCAGCTAATTAAGATTATGACAGTGCCAACTACTCCTTACTCTAATGATTAAAATGTAGTATTAGATTTGAGCTTATTAATATTTTTTTTAATCTACATTTAGTGGTTCTTCCTTACCAGGAAGAAGGTTCCCGATATTCCATTAAGTTGTTTCCGTTTTTTAATCTTTTTTTTTTTGGGTGGGTTAATTTAATTCTTCCACTAATCCAAATTATTGGATCATTAGTCTCAGTCATCAAAATTTCAAGTGGGAAAATGGTTGGGATGAGTTGTTCTAAAGTTAATTAAGTTATTGGAAAGTGTTGTTGTAAATGCAGACAGGAGAGAACGATGTTGATGTTCCAGGTATATAACCTTTTACCTGGTCATTAGGCACAAATAATAAAGACCATTACCAGATTTAAAATTTGTAATTAATACTATGATTCTAAGTAATCTTTTATCATTAACCTCAATGAATGTGGCACAGAATAATATGTTTCTATTTCTCAGAATTTATTTGAAACGTTTCTGAAGTTTATAGAGTTTCTTACAACAAATAGAAAATAATTTAAGATTAATATTAATATTAATATATTTTAATGAAGTTTTGACCTTCTGATATTTGTTCTATTATATATATATATATATATACCTGAATTAACCAGGTCAAGATATTTGGCAGCAGATCTTATTGGCGGCACATTCAAAGCTTTAGTGTTGTCACTAATTATAAGATGTGATCAGGAATGAATGTTTTATTTTATATGTGTGTGTTATCTAATAATCTATAGAATTAGCTTGATGGAATTTTTTTAAAAAAAATTAGAGTAATCTATGACATAATATCACTTTCTATTACTCTCAGTTGCGTTAAAAGCCGCAAGGTTTTTGGGAGGGCCGCAAGGTACACTAAGTTTGATGTGAGATTTTGGATATGAGAAAAAACTCAGGTACCTAATTTTATGTTCAATGTAAATTTTTTTAACTAAATTAACATGTGAATTATTTTTTTAAAAAATCAGGAAAAATACCCTATCTGAAAATTTCATTGGGTAGAAGGACATTTTATAGTACTAAATTCCTTCTCACTATTTGGCCAAAAAAAAAATCCTTCTCACTAATTTTTTAAATTTTACAATTGATTCTATAACTAAATATTTAATATCAAGAGTTGAATAACTTCCTTAATCTTTATGGATTATCATAATGACTTCTAAAGTCTTCCAGGCCTCATTTCCCTTAAACAAATATAATTACAGGGCTAATCATCATATTGATATATGTGTGTGTGTGTGGCAAAATTATTTATTATGGCATATGCTTCTATTATTAGGGAATCTTCTGCTAAGCAGGAAAAACAAAATATAAATTGAGCCTCCTAGGTATGTCTAGAGGTCTCTATTGTGAGTATTATATATACTATAGCCAATTTTAAAAAAAATAATAATTGAATATTTTTAAACTCAAACAGAAACTCAACTTGGTTGGTCTATGCCCGACAAATCGATAATTCCAACAGATTTGTTGGCATATTCCCTTTTAATATATATTTTTTAATCTGATAAAGACATGACCTCAACTCCCCATCACAAGGGCAATTAAACTCGGCTTCCATGTTTTATTTTAATAACCTCAAAAATTAACCAAGCTTGCACTTGGTACAGTACAGCTGGGCGATCCAATTTCAAACATATCTAATTAAACTTTGGATATATAAATTAATTCAATCCCTTATATACTTGTTAATTTTGTGTCTGTGGAAAGAACCATGGATCTATCCATTTTGGATGCATCTTAATTCTATATATGCAGATTTTCTTGTTGTTGTCCTCTTTCAATAAAATGGGAAAAAATTAAACTGCTTTTTTTCTCTTCATGATTCTATGGATTTAATTTCCACCCTTCTAGCCTTACTCTCTCCACTCCTAAATATACTTTTTGCTTGATGTCTTAATTTTAAGACGGGAAGGAATATTACACTTTGAAATCTTCAATGATCTACCTTGACATTTTCTGCCTTATTTTCTTTTCATTCTCTAAGTAAGATTTTGCAGTACTACTGACTCATGAACTTTACCCCACTAGCTCTAGTCATAAATTTTGTTAGAAGAGATTAAGAAAATTAATTAATTAATATATTTATCATATTTTTAAAACTAATTTATCCAATTTGCAAACTTATATTTAATCTAATGATATAATTTATTTACCATTTTTATTCTCTGAGAAAAAAA
>QFDD01006042.1:0-12267 GCA_006871305.1 Vachellia collinsii | reverse complement strand
GAATACTAAGTTTTGACAATATAAGTCTATAGTAATGTAGAGAGATTTTAACTAATAACTTTATATGAATTGTATTTTTGATTTGTTCATTTTATTATTTTATAATGATTTGTTATAGAAATAGATTTAACAGTTGCTATTGTTGAACTGTTGAATTAATTAAAATTTGTATTTGAGTTATTGGGAATAATATTAGTATTTTCAATGATTTAGATTTTTGAAAGAATGTATAATTTATTAATAGTAATTTTATGTTGGGAAATATAAATGTTAAATTGGAGATTTTGTAAATAACATGTATTTGACATTAAATTATGATTTAGAGGAATTATTTGAGCTATGAAAAATGTAAAATTGAAGTGAAAACAAATAAATAAGATTAAAGTATAAAATTATAATTTTTGGGGATCTAATTCAAAACTTTTAATGTAAATTAATTATATAAATTTTGTCTACATTGTTGTGTAGATTGGTGTGTGTGACCCAAAACTTTGAATTGTACTTTTGACTCATAAAGTTTTCAAGGTTTAGCTTGGAGTTGAGGTAACTAAGGTTAATTTATTTTATATGCATTTTATGGACTATAAGATATTTTTTAAATATTACTTTCTTTTATAATATTTATATGTGACTTTGAAAGATCATGCATATATTTGAAAATTTACATATATCAGTGAAGCAGTATATTTTCCAACGTATACATGGGTTGTGATTATGGTTGAGATTATTACCATTGAGATGATTATGAATATGTGGATTGTTATTGTTGTGGGATGTTGATAAAAGAAATATACATTATACTGATGGTATTGTATTGCGTTATGAGATATATTGGGTTGTGTGGAAGAGATGCGGTTGATTTGTGTGCCCATCGGCTCTCTCACTCTTGGCCCAGAGTTGAGTTGAGTGTTTTGGGTAAACACCTTCTTGTTATGGTATATTTGGTGGTAACATGGAAGGGGACAGTGATCTTGATGTGACTAGCTAACCTTTGGCTGGTATACTAGCATTGATAGGCTATACCACGTCCTGAAGATATAAGGGGGAGCAAAATGATCGAGTGGGGATGGTTTCAACTATTGAAAATATTTGTATTATTCTATTAATGAAATTTTAATATGATTGTTGATAAATCTGCTTCTCTGACTTACATTCCTTTTTTGCATATTTTATAAATTGATTCTGGTTACAAGGACTTAATGTCTTACCCCGTAGTGTTAATATTTTTTAGGCGAGACCTCTTATCAGAATAGTGGTTCAGGAAAGCAGGCAGAGGCATAAGTGTTTATAGCCTTGTATGTCTCTGGAATTTTTGGGAATTGTAATGTATGTATATTGCCATCATAGGATCATCATATTATGTCATACTATGAATTTTATTTTAAATATTTATTTTGGTGACTGTGTATATCTGAACCCTGTGCTGGAATTACAATGTGGAAGAATGTAGACTAATGGGCTGGGTTCTAACCCTTATGTTAATTGTGCCCTTAGTCTTATGTATGAGATAATATTGGAGAATAAAGACTAGTGGGCTCGGTTTTAACCCTGATGTTGATTGTGCCATTGGTCTTACGTGTGGATTCCAATGTGTGGATTTGTGGGCGATGTTGTGCCCTAAATCCTAATGCATTAATCTAAAGAATGAGGCAAAAAGTTTTTGAAAGTGGAAAAAAAAACTCGTCTATAATTATGGTTATTTATTTAATAATTGTTGATTAAATTAAATGCCTTGTTTAGTAGAAAATGTCCATTCAATGGTGGTGGTGTTACAGATGAAATCTTTAATATTTTTTATATCGTTGAAATAGAGTCTTATGAATATATTCATAATGAAGCCCAGTCAAATTCAAGTGTCTTTGAAATTAAAGATAGTGATGATAATTGATGAAGCTAAAAGTTAGAGTTGGAAATTCGGGTCGACCCGACACTTCACAGGCTTGGCCCATTTATGCCCACTAATATAAAAGGGCGAACACCTTCTATCAACGATAGTGAATTTAATCAACATTTGTTGGTCACATGGGGGGTATTATAATACCTCACCCCATGTCTCCTTCTCCATTTCCCTTATTCCTTTCTTTTCTTCTTCTTCTTCTTTCTTCTTGCTTAAGAGTGCGACGTGAAGAGCTCTTCTAGGGCAACCTTTGGAGATCATTTAGGTAACCAAAATCTTTGATTTTCACCTCACCTCCTTCATGAAATTTGTTTTAGGTATTTTTTTTCTTTCTAATGTAGTAATTTTATACTGCATTGAGGATATTTTATACTACATCGGGAATATAAAGGAATGTTTATAGACGATTTTAATCGGTTTGGATTTTTAATTTTGGTCTATTATAATTTTATAATGATTTCCTTAGTTATAAACCCAACCCTTATTATTTTAGACTTTGTGGTCAATCTAAATGTTGTTGGATAATCTATTTGGGTTTGGAAATGTTATTGGAGTTGTTATTGGTTTTTGAATGGAAAATATTCGAGGTTTATGATAAAATATTGATATAAGATATTTTGAGGAATTTGGAGTATTGAAATTGATGTTTTTGGATGGATTGAGGAAATAGAGATATATTTGGGATTCAAATAATTGAAATATGATTTATGGATGAAAGGAATGAAGGTTCCTTTAAGGATTTAATGCTTTTTATGATTGATGTGATTTTAATGATTTTAAGAGAAACTTTGAGAATTTTTGGAGAACAGAATCTTTAAGAGATAGAAATTTGTTTGTGATAAAGAGGTTTGATTATGAATATAAGGATTTGTGAGAGGACATGAATTTTGAAAATGGAATGGATTTTATTTAAGTCATATATAGATATGTGGGATCCTGGCGTGTCATTTCTTTGATGTATAGTTATTGTTGTGTAGATTAATTTTGTCTAGAGGATTTGAGCGTTGGACTTGAATTTACTGTGATATTGCAACTTGCTTTGGCGAGAGGTAGTCACATTTAATTTATTTTATAAGCTCGTATGGGTTGTAAAATATTTTCGAAACATATTTTAAACTATAAGTATTATTTTATTTTGTAAACTTACATAAAATCACTCTTGTGAACTCAATCTCACATGCTTATGAATTGTTGGTGAAGCAAATATTGTTTTGATATTATGAATTATGTTTGGATTATTTATATCTTGGGATGTTATATTATAAATAAGGATATGATGGACAATGAGCATATGTATGCATTTGTTATTGAAGAGCTGTGATTATATTGTTGAGGATTTGGATTGTGCAAGAGTGTGGGAAGATGATATATTTGGTAAATATTAAAATCCATGACAATGGTCTCAATTATTGATCATAATGGTTGACATTATGTTAGACTTTTCAAATCTTGCACTACAAAAAACTATAAAATTAACCACGAAATTACTGATGGATTTTTGGTTTACCACGAAATTTGTCACGGAATGTAATTACCGATGAAATTTGTTTTGTCGCTAAAATCACAAAAAACCATGAAATTAACCACGAAATTACTGATGGATTTTTGGGTTACCACGAAATTTGTTACGGAATGTAATTACTAATGAAATTTGTTCTGTCGTTAAATTCACTATCACAAATTAATTTATCGAGGGAATTTTAATTCCGTCGCAAATTACCAATGAAATATTCCGTCAATAATTTTGTCACAGAAATTTCTGTGGGTAACTTTGTCACAGGATTTTTCGTGGCAGATTTATCTTTTTCTAATAAATAATAATGCCACATGTCACTTTCGTCAACCGCCACCTCATAGTCGAGCCCTTGCCATGTGTCACCTCCGCCAGTCGTCATGTGTCGCCACCTGATAAATCCGTAATTTTGCCTCCTATAGGAATCGAACCTCCGGCCACCTGTGCACTTGCGTGATTCCTTACCAATTGAGTTGCAACGACCTTGTGTCTTTTAAACGCATATATATATATAATATTATACTGTATAATAAATTATTTACATTTACAATTATATACTCACCCACATACACATATTTAATATATACATATACATAATATTATTAGAAACTAAAAATAAATTGAACGATAATTTTAATTTATGTGTTTATTATTTTATATATAATATATTGTTGATTGAACAATAATCTTTATATATTTATATAATTATTAATTTCATAATTTTTATTATTTTAAAAAATATTGATTTAATGTAATATTTTCATATTTGATAGTCATTTTAATTAATACATTAATTAAAATTTAATAATAAAATAAATAAGAATAGTAAATAAGAAATTTAAATTAGAAATTAATAATTAATTAATAAGAATTATAATTATAACAATTAATAAGAATTAGTTAATAATTAAATTTCTTAATTAATATAGCCACGGAATTTCTCCGTCGGTAATTTTCGTGGCTAAAGACACCCAATATAAAATTAGCTCATTCCGTCACTAAAGACACCTCGTATAAAATTAGTCACGGAATTTTTCAATGGCTAATTTTGCTATGGAAAATTTCCTACAGATTACAAATGAAATTAGCCACGGAAAAAATTACATGGCTAATTCCGTCGAAAATCTAATGTTTTTAAGTGTTGGATCCAGTTAGGGGTGATTTTGAAAATGATTAACTATTGTGAGTCTTAGATCCAGTTGTGGGCAACCACAGAGAGGACGACACCTTTCAGTTTTGGACTTAGTTATGGGCCACTAGGAAGGGGGTTCACTAACCTCATAATGATGGTGACTCTAACCAACTCTTCTATTATCATAAGTTAGAGTCCACGTCAGGTGATATAATGAGATGTTTGGTAGAGGAAATTGTGTATAATATGTGATATCCTATGATTTACTGATACTTGGATATTGATTGATTCATGTGGAATTTTGTTAACCTTCTAACTACTATGTTTAAAGTATACTACTAAGTTTGGTATTTAATTGTGGAGCAAATCCTCAATTTATCCATATCTTACCTCTTGAAACCCTGCCTGTATATTTGATAAATTATTTGTTGATTACTGAAACTTTATGTCTCATATGTGATTTCAACATTTTTCAGAAGAGGGTCTCAGTATAGGTAGACGGGAAGGAAAAGAGCTGTAAGCTTGGTATTGTGTCAAGCTTTTGTAGGGCCTCCCATTCTTTTTGAGACATTAACATGAGAAATGTATATATTGCCATACTTTTAGGTTGTGCATACTCATTTTACTGATTTGCTCATTTTAGATGGTGATGTATAGCTGCTAATCTATTGATATCAGTTTATGAATTGGGTATATGTCACTTAGGTGAGGTTATTGATAACCATTGTTTCCCGGGCTTGTTTGCCAATCAATTCTCAAAAACAATTTCACGCAAGGCGAGACAAAACTCTCTCACATACTTACCTCGAATTCTATGAAACCAAGGTTTGAAACCTAGATTTTGTTACTTCCCAAACAAACCCAAGTGGAAAAAATCAATTGTGGATATTATATTTTGATATTTGAATGGCATTAAGTCATCTCTAAGTTGCGATGGTGACTCATAAAATTTTTTTTTGGAGTTAGTGTAAATGAGGTTTTATTTCAAAGTTTATAGAAGAGAGTGTTTCAGGCCTCAAGCCCATAGGTAGCGCAAATCAATGGGATTTTAACTATCGAGCCAAAACAATTAGGCTCGAGTCTGTGATAGGCTAGTTCGACCCGAATTTACAATTCTACTTTTGAATGATGTTTTCATCACTGCATTAAAAATAAAGAATCATGCCCAAAATTAATGTGATAGTAAAAACTATCTTTGGAGGTCTAATTATTAAAAGAATTTATAATTAGATATTATAGAACAAAATTATAATGGGTTTCTTATAAATCAACGCGATTAATGCAGTAAAACAAAATATTAATATTAATATTAATATTGCCAAATCTAATTTAGCTCTTATAAATTTCAGAGAGTTAACATCTTACACTTGAGGAACCCAGATTTCACTACAATGCTTATTCATTATAATCGCCATCTTAATTAGACATACCAAATTGAAGGAGAAAATTCACCATATTCAGGAAAATACATGTAGTAGACCCACCAACGTATGCTTGGGCTCACATTAGACGATGTCGTGTCGGCTTTAGAGACTCGTACGTCACAGGTGCAGGAGACGGCGCCGTTTCATCGTACTCGGAATACTTTTTCTTACATGGAACAAGTTTGAGAGACCATTCATTCGGACAATGTTTCACACAAGATAGAAACTTGTGACACTCTTCTGGAGATTTCTGATTGGGAAGCCCCTTTATGCAATTCTGGCTCACATCAAGAACCTTCGAATCTATCAGCTTCTTGCATTGAGGTCCAACGTAAGTGAAATAATTGCCCGCCAGGGAAAGATTCCCATTGTTGCAAATCCCAGGAAGCTCGCACACTGATTCCGGAACAGCGCCGTAGAATTTGTTGTGAGCCAAACTCAAGAACCGAATCTTCTGTAAGCAAGCGAAGGATTCTGGGATTGGACCCGTCAATGAGTTGTTGCTCACATCGAACACTATGGCCTTCTTCAGGAACCCAATCTCGTAAGGTAAGCACCCAGAGAACCGGTTTCCCAAGAACAGAACTTCGGTCAAGGTCTCTGAGGCATTTCCTATGCTTCTTGGGATTGGTCCAGTGAATCTGTTGTTGGCGAAGGTGAGGTATCTGGCGGGTGTGTTGCCGAAATTCCATGGAAGGTCCCCACTGAGTTTGTTGTTGTTGATGAAGATGACGTCGAGGTCCTTGGTGAAGAGCTTTGGAGGGATCGGTCCAATGAGGGTGTTGAACCTGAGATCTAAGAAGAGTAGTTTATCATTTGAGAGAACTTCCATCGGGAAACCACCCTGGAGCTTGTTGTTGCTTAAGTCGAGCTCGTAGAAAAATGGGAATTTAATGATCTCTGCGGGGACTTGCCCTGAGAAATTGTTGGAGTTGACATGGAAGAATGTTAATTCTGGAATGGAATCCAAGATTCCGGTGAGACCCAAGTCTGAACATTGGCGAGCAGAGAAACCAGCCTGGTTGAAATCTAATCCTGAAACGGCTCGCTCACTCGACTTTGGATACTGAGCACATTTTACTCCTCTGTACTGACACGGGTCGGGACCATTCCAGTTGCTGGTAAAGCAATTGGGGTCTTCAATAGTTTTGGCGAATTTCAGCAGCACCCGCCGTGCTCTCTCCAGCCTGGTCGACGGCTGCGGTGGCGGCGGCGGACAGTCGGCGGGAGGGGAGTCGTCGTAAGGGGAAGGAGCAGGGCCGCCGCCGCCTCCTCCGATGATGATCTCCAATGCTTCTCTTTCAGAGTGAGGGGTTTCTGCAGAAAGAAGTGAGGCGTGAAGGAAGGAAGAATAAAGCAGGAGTGAAACGAAACAGTAAGAGAAGGTGTCCATGGTGGTGTTGACAGACATGAACGAATTGTGGAGTGAGAAATTAATATAATTTTGGAAGATAAGGAAGGACAAGTCAAGGTGGCTCACGAGCCTCAAGCTCACCGTCAAACTCACTGCCCAGTACGGTCAGGGCGCTTATTTTATTTTTTCGAATAAAAGCAAGATGCATTATTATTATTATTATAGTTATTTATATGCGTTTGCTTTAATCGAGACACGTTTTAATATTTCTTTATTGGATGATAAATGAGTCGATAGTATTTTTTGTATTTTAAAAGAGACATAACTATATCAAAATAGGTTCGGGTGCACAAAGCATTCTAAAACATTTTCTAGATGCATCCAATGCCTTAACCTATCTGTTGCTGCAATTCTAATTCCACATTTAGGATGTTGGATGCAACAAGACAATGATTTAGAGTGCTGAACATATTTAAAAAAGCATTTGTAATGTTGAATGTAGCAGAGAAATAATTTTAAATGATTGACTTACCTTAACAAATAATTTAAAATGTTGAATGTGCTAAAAAAGTTAAAATGCTAATACACTTAAAAATTTTAAGTGCCCCATAAAATAGAGTATTGAATGTGCTTACAAAATACTTCATGGTTCATAATGCAGCTTAAGCCTATTTAAATTAACATTTTGTGTTTAAAAATGTCAAAAATTTTCTGTTGGGGTATATTAAAACTTTCACTTCAAACATTATTCGAATCTTCTATATATATATATATATTATAATTTTTTAAAATGTTTGTTCGATTTTACTTTTGGAAACTGAAGACACAAGTTGGAGCAAAAACCCAAATAAAAGAGGGGTGTGATGAGATAGTGTTTTATTGAAGTGAAGAGTACCATGAAAATTTAAAAGTTTTTTAATTCCGTCAGTAATCTACATAAACTTTGTTTACTTTAGATGGAGATTGCTTAATTAAGGACCTTAGCCTTTCCCTGTCTACCTTAATCCAGTCTGAAGATTAAATGCAAATAAAATACATAATTTTTTTTCTTCCTCGGTATTGAGTTATTTTCTTGATTTTTTTTTTTAAAGGAGAGTATTGAAAGAAAATTGGTGAGGCAGCTAGCTAGAGATGTTGTTGGGCTCTCATTTTCGAACGGGGACACCTTATTCTCTACATTGTTATCTCTGGACCCTAGCCAGTGTCGATGGAATAAATATAAAAGAAATGCCATTTTGGTAGGCCCTCAACTTGTAACTTGTATGAAGACACTAAAAAGATAACCTTGTATGATTGTGACATGTTTAGTGACAACCAAAAAAGGGCATAGAATAATAATTAAAATATGAAAAGATTTACCGTTGTCCCATATTTATACTCTCTAAACAATCATTATTAACAGTGGATAGGGATGTAAAAGTGAAAAGGGCTTTTGGCTTGAAGGATGAAGGGTGTGGGTGACCTGTCTTGGAGGGCATCACGGCCTCCAGAGCTCTTTGGCCTCTAATGCCAACTTGCTTCCACACAACCCACCAAATAATTGCCCACAGATGACTTGACTTAGGTTATGTTTGTAATCACTTCTGAAAAGTACTTTTATACAAGTCGAGATAAAACTCTCTTACGTACTCATCTCGGATTATGTGACATCACTTTTCAAAAGCTGTTCTCAAACATACCCTTAAAAATAATGATTGAGTTGCACTTAGCAACACTGAACTATTTTTTAATACAGTGGTGCAATTATGCCCTTTTATAGCTTGTTTTGATTAGTTTTTGAAAAGTAATTGTACACAAGTTGAGATAAAATCTATTTCACTTACTTATCTCAGACAGTTTGCCTGTTGAGATAAAACAGTGTTCCGCCTGTTGTTTTTGGACTTGAATAATTGCTTTTGAAGAAGAGGCAATAGTTTCAGACAGTTTGCCACAACGAGTGGTTTGGGAAGGGTCAAACTGTAGGTCATATTGTTGTTTTGAAATCTGTTGTAAGGGAACCAGTTTAAGATTAGATTCGCTTACCATTTGAGAAAAGGTTTTTTCAGGAAGTTTTTTCTGGGCAAACTTCTAAGCATAAGACTCAAGGGTTTGTTTGGTAGAAGGAGTTTTTGTTTGTTTTCTCTGGATCGAAGATCCGGATGGAGTAGAAGACTCCATTGGTTTTGTTTGGTTGTTGGATCCTTGTGTTTGGGATCCAAACTGCTGCATGAGCTGATGCATTATTTGCTCCATTTGTTCAGAGGAGATTGTTTGGTTTTGAGCATCTTGAAGAATGCTTGGTTGTTTTTCACTCTCATTTTGATCAGGATCTTTCTTTTTTTTGGGCATTATGAGTCTAAACTCAGGTCTGGTTTCCCTGTAAAAACTCACGGGTAAGAAAGTCTGGAAGAGAGTTTGAAGTACCTTTGATAAAATCAATTTCAAAGTCAAAGATACTTAAAATTGCTTGCCATCTGGCAAAAATCTGTTTTGATGCAAGGTTTTTAACATCTTTTTGTAAAACATCTTTTGCAGATTTGCAATCAATGCGGATTAAAAACCTTTGGTTTAAAAGATGAGATTGAAATTTTGAAATGCATAAAACAATTGCCAAAATTTCTTTTTTGATTGTGGAATAGTTTTGTTGGGCGCTATTCCAATGTTTTGAAGTGTAAGCAACAATTTGCTCTGTACTATTAATTCTTTGTTTGAGGATACCACCATAACCTATATCAGAGGCATCAGTTTCAACAACTTTGAAGGCAGTAGGATCATGAAGGCTTAAACAAGGAAGTGTTTTAACCTTTGATTTGATATGTCGGACAATATTTGAATGAATATCCGTCCAAGGGGGAGGATTAGTTTTGAGTCTTTCATGAAGAGGTTTAAGAAAGTTACTCAGTTGAGGAATAAAATCCGCAACATAGTTTAAACATCCTAAAAATATTTGAAGTTGAGTTTTATCAATGATTTGGTCAGGAAATTTGTCAGCAAATTGAATTGCCCTTTCAATGGGATTGATAGATCCTTGGTGTATCCAATGACCAAGAAACCTAATTTTAGTTTGAAACAGGCTAATTTTTGGTTTCGAAATAACCAAACCATTGGCTTCAGCAATTCGAATAAATTTATCAATATGTTTAAAATGCTGTTCTACCGAACTGGAGTAGATGAGTACATCATCAATATAGACGATAATAAACTTACTACTAGGATTAAAAATGTCATTCATAATCCTTTAAAATTCGGAAGGAGCATTTTTTAAACCAAAGGGCATAACATTCCATTCATACTGTCCAAATGGAACAGTAAAAGCGGTTTTATACCTATCTTTTTCAGAAATCTGTATTTGCCAAAATCCAGATTTCATATCAAATTTTGAAAAAAATTTTGCTGAATACAATCTTTTCAATAAATCAGATTTATTGGGAATTTGATATCGAATCCATTGTAAGGCTTCATTTAAAGGTTTATAATTGATTACAAGTCTAGGAGCCCCTCGTTCAATCTCTACATTTTTATTAACATAAAAAGCAGCACAAGACCATGGGCTTCTGGATTTTCTAATCAATTGTTTGTCCAAGAGTTCTTGAATTTCCTTTTTACAGGTTTCAAGGATTTATGGACTCATTTGAATAGGTCTAGCTTTTTACAGGTTTTAAGGATTTTTGAACTCATTTTATCTCAACTTGTGTAAAAGAAATTTTAAAAATAATTCTGAAGGGTTGACAAACAAGTTCTTAGACTAGCATTCTTTATATTGTAGTATTGTATTCTTAACTACCCATTTAGATTCCTACCTTATATCCCCAAATGAGGTTTTGGATCCGTTTGAATTAACAGTACAAACTACTTTTACAATATAATCTACGATCTACAAGATAAATATATAAAAAAAATTTTATTTTGATTTATGTAAACTTACTTTTCTAACGATATCACAAACATGACTTGTAATGATAGAAGCATGACAAGGTGAGTAAATCCCAGGGAACTTGAATCTTGTCTAGTACAGGATATCATGAATATATATATATAAATGAATTTAATCTTTATTGCGGGGTTATAATAAAATGTAATACTTGAGTTATGCACGATGGAACTCAGTTTTTAGACTGCATATAAATTAGAAAATGCAGGAGACAAATAAAAAATGATTAACGCATGAATAAAAATGGATATGGACACACTGCCGACAAATCCGTGACAGAGTTAATGAAGAAGGTTGGAATTGAAAAATACAAATAGCAGTAGCAGTAGCAGTCGCATTAGCCTCCACTTGTGTGATCTTTCGCTTTCTGCTGTGCCTGGACCGCTGGACTACGCCCACTCCAATTACTGAACCTTATATTTTAATTTTATCCAATTTGATTGGTTTCTCAGGAAAAGTAGAGTTCCTGCTGTATGCCAACTCTGTATATTTATTTATAAATAAATTAAATTGAGCTCCAGATGTATAAGAAAGTACTCATCCTCTAAATGTAGTGTCATGTGAACATGAAAAATGTCAAATTTCAACTACTTTTAATAATAGGTTTCTCACTATTTAATTTTGAAAATGAATTTCTCACAGAGAGAGAGAGAGATATCTCATCCATTCACAACCCATTAACATTTCAGCAAAATAATATTTTTGGGAAAGCAACAAAACATGGAAAGGTTCAAAAGCTCCAAGTTCCCATAGCATTTCAGTACTGTACATTCACGGGCACACTCGATGCGGGTCTCCTTTTGTCGCCACAAGGATGAGTTGTTGTTGCCTTTTAGGACTGGAATGGACTGTAATTTTCTATATATCATTGTGATACTGCCAATGATCATTTGTTTGTTTTTGTTTTTCCTTTTTTACTGAAGCGAGAAAACAAATCATGCCAACACTTTTTGTGTCAGAGACACATGATATTTGTTTTTTTGTTTTGGCCCAAACACATGATATTCGTTATCTTGCTCACGGTGGGTTAATGATTG
>QFDD01006040.1:0-12564 GCA_006871305.1 Vachellia collinsii | reverse complement strand
AACATGATTCCCATTAGGCGTATATAAATATATTAAAATAGAATCTTCCAAAACACATGGATACTTACTTAGCTAGTAATTATATATTATAGCTTACTGTTGATAATGGATTTAGTGCAATATTTATAAAACTAATAAAGTGAGGTGAGTATGTATTTTGGTTTGATGTATTTGTATACCACGTGTTTCCACACTTGTTGTAAAGAGACGAGTAAGGCAGAAAGATTCTCTATATCATATCATATGTGGGGATGGGTCTTAACTTTCCAAGAGAACCTTCATTTCGACTGAACGAGAAAGGAATCTAAAGGAACCTGTGTACTCTATTATCCACCTCTCAATCTCTAGCCTCAGTTCACACGGAACCGCAAACCAAAACAAACAAAACATGATTTTTTTTTTTTTTTATGCTTATAAATATACACTCTTTTGCTTCATCTGTTTGCAACATATATTCTCTGTGTCAGCCATGGATAGGAGGAGAGGCAGGTCCAAGAGTAGTACAGCTGATTGTTCTCTGTGTGAGAAATCAATGAAAGTTGTTTCAAACATCATCAGAGTTTCTTCTTTCTCTGTGGCAGAGAGGACTCTTGGGAGGAACACAGTGAAGGCTAAAAAGGAGGAAGAAGAAGAAGAAGAAGAAGACATGGTGACTGATGAGATTGAGCCGTTGGTGGTGGTGCCCCGGTTCGGAGGAAGCAGCAGCAGCAGCAGAAGGTTGCAGGAGCCGCAGAACCGGCCGAAGCGGACCTACGTGATCAAACCGGGAGGAGGAGAGAGAAGCGAAGAGAATGAAATATCTCATCATCGTGTGATTCAGCATGAGATTGAGAAGAAAGAAGAGTGTGTTGATGGCTTGGCTTCTGATTACATCAAGAAGATTCGTAATCAGATAGGATGTGGTTTGTAGAACATACAATAACATGCCAAAACCTACCTACGTTCTTAATTATTTATCTGGTTCACTTATGTGTCTGTCTTTGATATATATATATATATATGAACACCATCTGATCTATGGTATATAGGTGTTTTGATTTGAAATAAATTTAAAGCAGATGGATGTAATCAAACATAGCTAGCTAGTTCATGATCTTGCTGTTTCTGAAGGCAAGCTACTTTTCTATTTTCTTCCTCTGTTTTTTCATGTTGCTTTATTTTATTCCTTGCTGGATGGACAAGTATTTAGATAATGCATACTTTTGTTGGCACAAAAAAAGAAGAAGAAGATAATGCATACTTTAATTTCCAAGAGTAAGGAATCTTCATTTTTTGAAAGCCTTTATGTGTGTGTGTGTGTGTGTGTGTATCATTTTTGGCTTTCCAACAGATCATAAAAGAAATTCCTCGAATAAGAAATCAAGCAAAAGCATGGAAAAAATAATGACAAAGTAGATGTTCACCTGTGAATTTTAACGTGACTTAAAATAGATTTATAATTTATTTAATATTGAATAAGTAGTGTAAATTACAAAAAACTAGAGTGAGTCCCCGTTATCCATTTGGAACTGAGGAGATACGATATTTACCATTTATGATACTCAACCCTCTAAAAAGGGGAGGAAGATGGGTTAGGAAAAAAAGGAGATTAGATTATTTCATATTAAATTGTGCTATTTCTTCATAGATTCAAAATGTTCTTAGAGTATTCATACTTTATTCATTTCATATTTTCATTTTTCGTTTTTAGTCAGCAATAGAATTAGGTTGTGTTTCATGGACAAATGGTCTAAATTACAGTAAAATGGTTAATTTTTTTATTTAATTATTAGATTTCGATATTATTAACTGTTTTGTATTTAAAGATGTATTAATTTTAAACAAATTAACTGTCATAAGTTTTGTTTATCCACAATATTTGAATAATTGATATTACTTTGTAAATTATCCACAATATTTGAATAATTGATATTACTTTGTAAATACCAAGTCTATTAAGAGGTGTATCAATACAGTCAAAAATTAATTGTTCTAACGTCTAACATTATATTCGAGACTGACAAGTTTTTGTCTTCTAAGTTGAAACTACCTTCAATCTAATAGCATTGTCCAGTTGGTTCAGGGTTTGTGGAATTTGCTGCATGTGGATTTAATGAACAATGGCTACTCACAATTTGCTTCTTATATAATATGATAACTATTCATCATTGTGAAACCCAAAGCATATAACACCTTTAATTTCTTTTATTGCTTTTAAAAGCACATGTATTTTTTTATTGGAAGTAATCATATTAGAAGCATTACCGAACACTAAATGTGGGTACTTTTTACAGCAAGAATTCAAATTTTAGTCTATTACATTGCAAGGGACTAATCTATTTCATTTGACCTAACTCCTACAAGTTAATTTCTTCCATTTATTTATTTATATTAGGGAACAAGCAAAAAATGACAAGCCAGTTGTGTGGGGGCCCAACCTACTTGGGCTTTAAGCCCAAGAATCTTATTAAGCCCACCTTCATATTTCCTTCCACGCAACCTACTGGTTTGGATGTGTTTAGAGTTTAGACAGACCGATGTGAAGAGTGGATTAGGCCCTCATTATATTCACTTCCTCTTGGCGGGAAGGACGAAGTATGAACATTGACTTATGAGGTTGTCTATATTATTGGCGATAATGCGGGTCAGCCCTGCAGTTATGGGTTACTTACTTTTTGAATGGAAATTTAAAAATTATTTTTTGTTAATCGCTATTAGGGGGTCACCTGCTTGCCAACGCATTGAGAAGTATGACGGCTCTGCAGTATGTGCCCCAAAGCAGAAGAGCTTTTTCTAGGACACCATTTTATAAGTAACTAACTTACTCATTGAAGATTATGCAAATTAAAAAAAAATGAGTGAATGTTTTTATTTGTTTTTGTTGTTATAATTGTATATACACAAATCAAGTCAGCCGTGTAAGCCAGTTCCGGGCTTTAATCAGACTTCCATTTCTATGGCAATGGCACCATTTTACAATATTCTCAATCTAGAAAATTGCACATTCCTTGAGAGCTTTTTTGTCGTACAAAAATCAAAATGCTCCAAAAATATCATTAAAAAAAATTAATAATAGTCTACAAGCGAGATGTAGGTTTGCCACAGAAATTTAGGTATATGTATCTACATCCCAAGAAAGTTATGATTGAATTTTGTTACCCAAAAACAACGTTTTTTTTTGTCCGCTCCACCTGGCGTGAATTGGCCTGCATATTTCAGCCTTTACCTTCGCATTCCTATCAATCGCCAAGGACATGGAGAGAAAATAAATAAAAAATGAGAAAATGATAATTGAAATATCGATAACTTTGAATGAATCCGCATCCAACGTGAAAGTTAAAATCTTTTTCAATTATTATTAAATTATTCTAAACTTAATTTGCAAAGATTAAAATAGTACTATATCATATATAAAGATTTACGAGTGACAAGTCATGATGTGGAGAAATAATTTAACTGCTAGTTTTTTTTTCCATCAAGCAGCATCGCATCATGATGTGGTTATCAGATTTTTTTTTTCTAGGGAAAGAAAAGGGAAAAGAAGGAACCTCAATGATATCACGTTTAATACTTAATGGTATCTTAACAACGAGATAGGGTTGGAGAGGGAGGGAAAATCAATTGCCAAATAGAGATGCCCCGTTTAATACTCAATGGTATCTTAAACAGAATTGTCTCTAGTTACTTGGCAAAAAGAAGTATAATTCCTAAATCCACCGAAACCTCTTTGATTTTGGTTTTGTGGTTGTGTTCATCTAAATGTTCACTGACTCACTCACAGACCACAGTTGAGTTCATGTACGGCTTTCTTCCACTACTACTTGCATATGCCTTTTGTTAGAGCTGTCACAAATATAAAGCTGGCTCACAGTTTCAGAATTTTCCAGAGAAACTTCTTAATTCTAAGAAAAATAAATCATCTTTCCCTACTTTTTCTGCTCTCAGAGTTCTGAACAAAAGCATAACTTTCTGCAAATCACCTCTTATTTCGTCCACCACAGTGCAGCCTCAAGGCTCACCAGTAACCATCGCCTTCCTTCTCGCTTTCCAATACAGCCTCATTCATCAGTGGTCCACACACTAGCTACTTTAACTAGGAAACATCAAAGATCTCACTATCACACTAAATAAGGACAAATCCAATAGCCCCAAATCTCTCAAGCAGCAAAAACCCAATGTCCAATAATCTGCAACTCCATTTAATTTCCACCATACCCCAGAAGAACGACAGCATTTAATAAGATGGTCTGAACAACGCACGGACCGTGATGAAGAAACCTCATTCACATTCAACAAATTAAGAGGCATCAAAAGGGTCCCCGCCTAGGAAAAGGAAGACAAAGATCGCCATCTATATATATATATATATATATCAGAGAGCTATAGAAACCACTTGCATGTCATCTATATATATATATATATATCAGAGCGCTATAGAAACCACTTGCATGAAAAGTATGCGGAGACCACATTCAAAGTTATGAGAGAAATGGACAGGAAGTAGCAATTATTTTCAGTTACATTAACTTCAAACATAAACTTCCAAATAAACAAGAACCTAAGGTCATATTATAAGCAAACAAAGAAGAACAAGACAGGACCTTTCTGGGGTCTGTACAACCAACGGAAGGACTGATTTTTGTCACCTAGTTATCTTGCCTTATCTAATCCATTGTCCTTTCTCTTTTCCCCCCACCAAAAATTGACAGGAGAGACGAGATTTTAATAATACATCTGTTAATCATAGTTGCTAATGCTATAGAAACACACCATAAATAAAAAGTTATGTTTCTCAAGCAACGCTTATGATGCTTTCTCCATTATTGAGACATGGCACTGCATGTAAACCTGAGTGCCTTGATGTTGGATTTATCTGATCAGACGACAAGGATAGTCCAAGAGACAGCATCGGTAGATCAAAAGATGAGCTCGAACTCAAGGCAACATCAGACATAGCAGAAGCTTTTGGATCTGGAACAGAAGGGACTAGACCGTTGTGTTTATAATTTCCATGCCCCAGAGGAAGCTTCTCCATGGGATTCCTGCCTGGAAATGAAATCACTCCAGACCCAACAGTCATTGGATATAATGGCATCATTGAAAATCCATTGATGTTGCCGGTTTCAGAGGATGCAGGGTGCACAAGATGTGAATGAGGCAGATTTTCTTGAGGCTGGATCTGTCCTTCCACTGGATTTGCCGAAACCTAAAGGAAAATTAAATCAGAAAACTGAAGTTTTCACTTCTAACAATTTTCTACGAATAAGATATTTCCCTACTAATACTTTTCAGTATAATCTATTGGTCAGTCAACTCTTTCAAATGAAGGGAACCAAAGCATTCTAGTCGTTCAAACTTCTCTTCTGTTGCCAAGAAATTCATCAATTGACAGAATATGTATGCTACGTATATTCATTTTGACTAGCTAATGGAAAACTAGGAATCAGGGAGGAATTCAAACCCATTTTGCAAGACTGGCTCTGCTTCAAAAGTTAAAGTGACCACAAACAATGATATAAAATTAGACTTGGAAGTTTCCATGTTGCTTCTCATTTCCCTTCCCAGCAACTAACAGATTGCTAAGAAATTAGATTGAAAGACGATTACATGAAAAGGGAAAAGTAATAATACAGAGAGAACCAATCAAATAGTATAATGGAGGACTTACCGAGTCAGTGGTAATGTCAAATAAGCTGGATCTACGACGTCGACGATTAAGGTTGCTTTTTCGAAGGAAGTGCTTCTGAGCATGGCTCGCGACCTGTGTAGGTGTCCTTGTTTTCACGTAGTTCCTTGAGATCCCTCTCCAATCGCCCTTCCCTACCTTCTGCAATCCCAGCAAGAATAGCATGTGCTCTTCCTCCGTCCATGGAACCCCTATTCAATCACCCACAGATATCTCTATCATACGATATCAAAATGCATAGTTCGTTTTCAAGTAATCTGTAGATTTCACAAGTCTAACATTATCTAAATCGGCTAGAAATTTCAGCGGAGAAATCAATCGTACTTGCACCAATTCCAGAACACCAATAACGAATTTCAAATAACAAAACCGTGAAAGAGACATCTAGAACTGATAATACCAATTTCAGAAATCGTTAGAAGGGATAATACCAAATACAGAGCAAGTAAAAAGAAATTTCAAATGCTTAACGATTTCAGAGAAATCGATAACTCATAATCCATGGAGGAAATTAATCAGACCTCGTTTGCGCTCACGCTCACGGTGCTTGCCGGAATTGTGAACAGCAGCATCATCGGCGGAGGCATAACCAGCGGCGAGAACATCTTCCTTATTGTTATTCGAGCCATCCTGAGGATGCTCGTACTGCGAGAGATTGTTCATACTCACGCTCTTCCTCATGGAATCGACGACGACTCTAACGCCGAACAACATGATCTCGCCGGCGGATGCGGGGGAAGAGGCATCGCCGTCGATGGAGGTGGCGGACAGTGATCGAGACATGCTACGATCGGAAGTGGTTTGGGAGATGCGATGAAGGAGAGAGAGAAGATAGTGGATGAGAAAGGGAGGAAAACGAAAATATTGAATTGAACGGCTTAGAAAGCGCAAGAGCGGATATTATATACACACAACACATATGCACATGCCACTTCGCTTGATATAATATAAGCTAGCTAATTTTCATTTGAAAATAGGGAGAATTGGGGAAAAGTCCCTCGTTAGAGAGTTAATTGTAAAATTGGACCTTCCACACAGATGCAACTGAGCTTCCACGATATGCAACTGAGCTTCCACACATATGAAACTGAGCTTCCACATATGCAATTGAGCTTCCACATGTGCAACTAAACAGATCCCATTTTACAATTAACTTCCCAATGAGGGATTTTTTCCCAATTTTCCCTTGAAAATATTAAGAAAATTAAATTATTTTTTAAAAACATTTATATTTATTATTTTTTAAATTAATTTGTTTATTTTGTAAACTGATATACAAATTAACTAATTATATATAAATAAATACTTTTTAGTTGTGTATTTAACTATTTTAATCTCCTCAATAAAAAAATTAATTGATTATTATATTAAATAATTGAGGTAGCATATGAATTGAAATTAATTGAAAGTACATTTTTCTTATCAGAAAAATAAATTGAAAATCCTCATATAATCCTGTTCTCTCTCCCTAAACCATATTCAACGTATTTTTCTCCTCATGCTGCCACTTCCTCTCAGAGTTTGTTTATGATTGGCTTTTAAAAAGTGATTGTACGCAATCTGAGATAAATATGTAAGAAAAATTTTGTCTCGACTTATGTAAAAGTTATTCTGAAAGAGTAAAACAAACAAGCTCTTAGTCTCAGTTTCTATCTCTCTCACACACACACCTGTATATATATGTGTCCTATTTATTTTGTTCTTTAACACGTAACAGTTAATTAAATTTTTTAGAGAGATTAAGAGAATAAAATAAATTATTCAGTTATAACCTATATTTGAAAATATTACATACCAATTTATACATCAAATAAATTAGTTTATAGGAAAATAATAAATATATTAATTTATTTAATTGCTTTAATCTTTAAAAAAAATTCATATTAACAACATAACATACACACACAACCTCTTACCCTTCCTTTTCCACTCAATGCGTGTGTGTGTTCGTGTGTTGAAACATGGCAGATTGCAGAGTTTATATAATTATATATGTGCAAGGATTAATATTGATAGTACGTAATGATTTCCTTAGAAAAATAAATATACATACAAATATTTATGTGGTGTGGCGTATTGCTCAAATTTGATATGATTATGAGAACTGAGCAAATGTATTTTGAGTCTTATAAAGATAATTTAATACTTGACCATGATTTTCTTAGAATTTTATAAATCCGAACAAAAGGTTCTCTCTTCGTGATTTAATTTGCTATTTGAATAATAAACTATGATATGTTTCATGCATATAACTTACTTTTAACTTCAAATAATTAATGTGCAAAAAAGTCTTGGAATGACATGTTTTTATTTTATAAGTAAAACGATCGGCTTAATTATAGGAGGTGTACGCACTCTTCTATACAAATTGACCCAAAAAAAAAAAATCAATGTGCAATTATTGAAACATTAAAAAAGGTTATAAACGCATAATCTGATTTTTATGCAAGTTATATACTTGTATGCAATTACCATATTTAAAACACGATTTGCTTTGTTTATATCTATTGCTTACTCAATTTACAATATTTTTATATACAGATTTTTAGACCCACTCCTAGAAAATTAATAACAACCAAGTACCACGAGACTTGAAATTACTTTAACAAATTTGTGAGAATTACTCATAAACAAGTCCTTTAATTGAGACCTATTCAATTTCCTGTTTTGGGAAAATATTAACTTTTAACAAATTCAGGTTAGCATGAACAAACAAAAAAAAAAAACTCTTGTCGTCACTCAAACAAATGGCTGGAACTTGGAAATTCAAATTTCAACTTCTATGTCTACAGCAATCCAGGTAGAAGGATCTGTCTTCCTCCTCAAGAGGTCATACTCTGCTATATATTGACAAGGTACATTCTTAAAGCATTATTTTTAAAAAAATGATCATCACTCCTGTTGCTCTATAGACATTTATTTGTATAACGAAAAATTTATGTGAGTTATGTTTCAATTACTCATTAGATTAATATTGTAAATCAAGGATAAAACAGAACTTAAAGATGTACTTATAGATCTTCCACAGGTAGGATCATCGAATTCACAATTAAATTGTTTCGCCTACATTTTAATCTTGGGCTAATCCAGATTTAGAGTCAAGGGTAAAAGGAATACATGTGACAAAGTGAGTTTTTTCCCCCATTTGAGACCAAAAATTGGGTACTGTTGGTTTTGAGGTAATGGCAGGAGGGCAAAAGAATCCCGAAACAAAAGGGGATGAAAAGATCATGTTTTTGACCAATGAAGAGGTTTGTTGAAATGATCGAAGGGCGTATGCGTAGGGTGAGCAACCCTGAGCCTAGCCTAGGATCAATAACCTAGTACCTTCATTTTAATGCACTCATTAATCAATTGAAAAGAAGAGTGGTTACGGAGAATACAAACGCAGACTGATTAATATTGTTAATAGAATCATATACGAGCAAACACATGATAATAAGGAGTGATTTTGAAGACATGACAGATCAAAGGAAAGGCAGGGTGATTATATTCCGGGTCAGCCGGAGCAACTTCACCATAAAATATTATAACTTCATCTATCCTCTTAATTTTCTTTTGTTATCCTTGTTTCTTGATTCCCTCAAAGCTTCATTTATAATTAGATTAGGTAAGATACGAGTTTAAGGAGAAACAATTATGCAATTATATACGCACATAGGGACTCGCAGGTTTTCTTTTGATTAATTTAATAAGGGAATGTGGGAGTGACGTGTAATCAATAATGTTGGTACTATTGAATTGATGGTGTCAATAATATATATATATATATATATTTATATATATCCACACACACTTTATTCATTTCATGTATCATGCTTTCAAAGCATCCATACTCATACTACTTTATTTGAGAGACAGAAGTAGAAACGAGAATGGAAAAGAGATTACGGGGAAGAAGGAATTGCCCGGTTCCACTTTTCTTTTGGCTGGTTTGTGTATTTTTGGAAAATAAAGTCAATAAGGGTAGAGAAGGAAATACTTTTGCAACTTTTCTTCATGGATGGACTGATTGGGACGCAAAGAATCCAATTTTGCTGAATAAATTTGTAAATAAATCGGATTATTTTATATATATATATATAAAAAGCTTTGCACTGTAGAATACACACGCACATATATATACATGTATAGAAACTATGTATGATATGAGGTGAATTATTTTATCTTTAATTAATCTTGCAGCGTGCCACGTAAATTTACCTTTGTCGATTTACAGGAGGATCTAATCGTGAGGGACTCACTCTCTGTATTTTCACACATTATTAATCGATACTAATACAGTTAGTTTTTGTTGTTAATATGGCAACTTGATTTTGTTGTAAATATAATGCAGACTTTTGGAATAGGTCTAAAATTATGTTTTTAAACTGGCCTTATCTAGCTAGCGAGATTGATTTCAAAACCAGTCTAAAAAGTAACTTTTAAGGGGTTTGAAGAGCAATTTTTGCACGTACTAATCAACTTCAATTAGCAATATAATTCTTTCACTTTTAACTGTGATGAACCCGTATATGATTTGAAAGGGGAAAAAAAATCTATTGGAAAGAGGTATTGAAAGAGAAGTTTTACGCAATGTTTTCAAATAGTTTAACTCTAAGAAATAAAAAATAAACAAAACAGAGATGGAGTCCTAACAAGAAAACGAAGAGCCAGAACAGTTGTGCACTACGATATCGAGCAATCAGCAATATAAAATGGGCAATCACACACACACACACACAGCGATATTATCTATTCGTTATCAATATTTGATTTATTATAAATAATTAATGACTTAAAATCCAATCAGTTTCACACATAATTGTCAGATTTAAGTTAAAGGTCAAATTATACGAGATGCCCGTACTGAAGTGGAATTTTTATTTTAAAAAAAATGAAGGTTGAGGGGACAGGGCTCAGACGAGGCACCCAAATGCCACATGCATGCATGAATACTCTATCTTTATCTATCACGTTACAATGCTTTATTTATTTTTACTATTTTTTCCCCACCAAGTTGTCTTTAAATTAGTGTCTTCTTTTTAACAATATCTACGCCACAGGAATATTTAATTTAAGTAACCTCGTCAGCAACCAATTATTTAAATGTTAAATATTGTATTCGAATGTAGTACCCACTAGCTAACCTGTTGCATTGATTAACAATTAAGTGATCCACTAACTTAGTGATCTCCTTCATCAATTCATCTTTCAAAGAAAGCCATGCATGTAGTATTTCTCTATATTTATTCACAATGGTGCTGTGTAAGGATTGTAAACTAATGTGAATTGCCTTATAATTTAGTGTCATAAAAAGTTTATGTGAACACATATAGGAGGTTATGGCTTTGATCTCGATTATAATCTTATACTGTCAATACCACTTATAAATGCATACTGAAAAGGATTGCAAATTAACCCAATTGATTGCATGTTGAACAATGCATGCATTGGTGTGTGCTTAAATAGGTGTAACGTGTTAGAGAGAAATCGTTTTAATTATGTTCACACATCACATTATGTCTTTTAGTTTTGATGCAGTTGGAGATTGGTTATTGAATGTAAACAACATTTTATTAAATCATTGCTTGATAAAGAGAATGAACTCTTGGAAAGCCTGTACTTGGTGTCGAGCGATTTTTGAAATGCTTTATTAATTTGTGAGTTTATTATTATTGTAATAACAAAACAGACTAAAGAAATGCTAAAGCCTGTAAAGGGGGGTCAATGACAGCTCTATTCTGATTCCCTCACTCTGTAATTGATTTCATAGTTCATAGCTCCTAATTAATGATAAATATACATCATCATCATCATCTAATAATGACTTATTCTGTTGGGAGGTGATCTTATAATTAACCATTTCATGCGCAACACAAATGTCTCGATTATATAATTTATAGTTTTTCATTTAAGTCTGTTTGATCCGTGCGTTATCATTAGTTTCTTTTTTTTTTTCTGTGACACAAGATACACACAGAATAGAGGGGACCAATCGATAATACGAAAAATACAATAAAACTAATCCTTTGGCTCCCACCCTCATCCCATTCACCTTTTTCTACTCCTATTTGTAAAATGATACTCCCCGTCTTTAACCCCAATAACTTTTTTTAAGATCAAAGAAGTTAAGTAAATAAATTGATACATTTATAATTTTTCTGTATAAACTGTTTAACTTATAAACTGATATATAATCTAATGATATACATAAATAATTCAAAATATATACATATATAATTTAAAGTAATTTATTTAGTTCTCTTAATTTTTTTTAAAAAAAGTCAACTACGATTTATATTAAAAAGCAAGTGTAGTAACAATGATTTGTGATTTTTTGTATTTACATAAACTTAAAGTTAATGTTTCGTATTTAAGCTACCAAGACTTTCAATACAGTCGTAAAATAACAATCTTGGAACTTTATTTAGAAAGATATTCTTGCATGCCTTTGAATTTATACTCCTTTCACTGATCTTAAAAATGTTTAATTGAAGAATGTTACTAAAAACCGGTGAGCTCGATTAGATACGTTAGCCCCTCATGCAGGGCATAAAATTTGATAAATGAGTCAAGTTGTTGATTTATAGATAATTGTTGGAGAATATGTATGAAGCCACCCTTAAAGAAATGAATAAACCCAAATTCATTCTGTGGGGTATCTATCTCAAATAAATAAAAAGTATGGGTATCAGAAGTGCAGTTTGCTGATCTGATAAGGAGGCAATGGGTACTATACACACGCCAATTAGCTTTTTATAAGTAATTTTACTCAATCAAACATAAGTATATGAGAAAAGTTTTATCTCGATTTATATAAAAATATTTTTTCAATTGACCATGATGACTTTTTTGGAAGAGCTAAACTTCTCCTTATGATTTCTGGTTCTGCACTTTCACGTCTATTCTAACTCTTT
>QFDD01006039.1:0-13883 GCA_006871305.1 Vachellia collinsii | reverse complement strand
GGGGGGGGGGGGAGAGGTTAACGAAAAAAGAGGACGGAGTCCTAGGTACTGGAAAGAGGACGAGGATTACGAGGATGATAAAGAGCAAGCGAGATGACCAGTACGGGATCGCATGGATTTCGAAAGAGGCTCATTTTTATTTTGCAGAGGATGAGAGCGAAGAGCCCAGAGACGGAGATGGCGAGAGGGACACCGCATTTAGAAACCCTTCTCGCACAGTGCAATAAGTTATTTTCCTCCCTAATAAATTTGCGCATAGTTCTTTATGATAAACACAAACATTTGGTGAGTAAGATGCGCAACGTAGCTGGCAGATTCTTGCCTATGTTTGGTTCCCTACGTTATAATATTACTTTTAATTAATTCTTACTTCTTTTTTGGCCAACATTTTAATTAATTCTTACTATTTTCATGGTAGGTGTAAGATATTGTTTATCCATTACTAGTAATTAATAACACATAGTCAAAAAAATTTGACAAAAAAGGAGTAATAAAATATAAGACCTAACTATGTAATATTATTGTCAAAATGAATTTTCTATGAAGATAGCTATTATGCATTTAAAAACCCATAAATCACTATTGTAAAATAAATAAGCAAATTAGTTTTTTATATAATATAAATATAAATATAAATATAAATATTTATACTTGCAAGTCATTTGTCATCTTTCATGAACTGAAATAAATAAATTAATAATGAAAAATTTTTATCGAATAAAATGAGACAACATTTTGACAAATTTATATGGTAGTTCCACTTATGAAGTACGTCAAAGTGTCGTGGTCGGCGTGCTTCGCATTATTCATCAACAGCGGGAGCAGCTGCTGCCATTCAGTTTTCCTCAAAATTCACAGTGTTTCGGATTCTGGGACTTTCTTCTCTACCGGTTAGGGTTTTTGAACCCTGAAAATTTCAGTGATGAGGGAAGCTCTTGCATCTTCATTTTTCTAATTTCTTGATTTCCTCCCAGAAAAACATTCTTCGAGACCCCTATAAGTTGAAAGTCATCGACTATGGCTGAGCACCTGGCTTCAATCTTTGGCACTGAGAAGGACCGCGTCAACTGCCCCTTCTACTTCAAGATCGGTGCCTGCCGTCATGGCGATCGGTGTTCTCGACTCCACAATCGCCCGACTATCTCGCCAACCCTTCTTTTGTCGAATATGTACCAGCGCCCTGACATGATCACTCCCGGCGTTGATGCCCAGGGCCAACCTATCGATCCACGCAAGATCCAGGAACACTTTGAGGATTTCTACGAGGATATTTTTGAAGAGCTAAGTAAATTTGGTGAGATCGAGAGTCTTAATGTTTGCGATAACCTTGCTGACCACATGATCGGCAACGTCTATGTCCAGTTCAAGGAGGAGGACCAGGCCGCTGCAGCATTACAGGCTTTGCAAGGGCGTTTTTATTCCGGCCGCCCCATCATTGCTGATTTCTCACCTGTGACTGATTTCCGGGAAGCCACTTGTCGTCAATTTGAGGAAAACAATTGTAATCGTGGTGGGTATTGCAATTTCATGCATGTAAAATTGATTGGGAGGGAATTGAGAAGGAAACTGTTCGGGAGATACCGTGGATACCGAGGAAGTAGAAGCCGGAGCAGAAGTTTGAGCCCGCGTCATAAGCGGGATTATGATAGACGCGAAAGAAGTTCTCGTGACCGTGATTATCGTGGAAATGGGCGACGGAGCAGGGACAGGTATGATAGGCACGACCATGACAGTGGTAGGCGAAGACATGGAAGTCCAAGGAAGAGCAGGAGCCCAGTGAGGGAAGGGAGTGAGGAACGCCGAGCTAGGATTGAGCAATGGAATCGGGAAAGAGAAGAGAAAATTTGAGTTGCACATGCTTCATGATCGTCAGAACATTTTACTTGTTCCTTCTGGTAATCATTCTAGGATTATGTCTCTTATGAGTATTTTGAACACATAATGGACAATTCCGAAGCTTGCTTTATCATGGTTATGTTTGAGTGTCTGTTCAAGTAGACGTGTAGCTGTATTAAACTTCTAGCTTTGTAGGGTTGTATCTCGTTGTTCGATGCTTTGACTGATATCTTCATCACTAGTTCTCTACGGGTTTCATATATAGAAGATTTATTGCATTTCAACTTATAAATATGCTAATATGGATATTGATGGATCGGTCATCTTGGCCTCCTTGATCACATGACCAACTTTGCCAGTAAATCCTTTCATTGATTTCTTCAAACTAGTAGGACCGTTGTCACATGCAAACTCATTTTCTAGCATGGGATGCCTTTTGAGCTGACTAAACTGCAACCTTAAAAGGCATATCTATGCTCTTCTCTTTCAAAATGCCACCTCTAACAAGCAATACTAAATTTAAAGTTCATCAAAAAGTCAGGAGGCAGTGGCAAGTGTCCTTTTGTACCTGACTTTTAGCTTGCATCTGGTTAACCGTTTTGTTGTTGGATTATCTAGGAGTGTTCTAAAGATTTATATTCACTCTAGGTTGGCTATGTCAATCAGCTCCAAAACCTAACTCGTTTTTCATCTTTTTTGGGAAAACCCATTAGCAGCGATATCCTTATCGATTTCATTTCTTCCCTTGTACTGCTGTATAATATGGAGCTATTACTTGCATGTCTTTTCCCTTGTTGGTATGGGACTTGGGAATAGGTTATGCTGGTGCAGCTGCTGCTGTTCATGGGATCTTGGAATTCTGGTTCGATGATTAAACCAGGTTGGGACCTGGGGCTAGGGCTGAAGTGCATGTTGAAAAATTGCAAGGTTCCATAGTTTTTAACTTTTGATCTCTACAGAGGAGATCCTTAGCTGGTTAGCTTCACATTTTGGTTCTGCCTGGATCGCTAGGTCCACCTGTTACTTTAATGACATTCCTTTTTTGTTGTTTCTCAGCATACGAGCATATAAACGCATGTTTGGGAGCAATAGCTAATACAATACAAATTTCAAACAGAAAAGGATGATAACTTCTGGTTTGTTATTGTCATCTTGGTGCTTGGACTCTCCAGATCTTAGGGTGGCAGCATGACTTCCTAAAATTGTATAGTACTCTTAACTCCAAGTAATTTAGTCTTGCAGCTTTTCACTGATGTATGTTAGTCCCCTTCAACATAATCCCTGGCAACTTGGTAACAGGGGATTACCAGTATTTGAAGCATTATTTCGTAGGTATCTGAAACCTGGGCTTAGTCCGCTATACATTTGAGGAGCAGTCTTATGTTCCTAGTCCCTGTTAGGGTGCCTACTGTAACAGCTGAATTTCCCTTATTTCTGAGCTGCTTTAGAGTATGGTTGTTTGCGAAATGTTTGAATCTTGTAATTTATAGGCCATAGCTGGATTTCTTGAAGTGTGTAGAGTAGCGGATCTATTAACTTGTTGAAGATATGTTGATGGGTTTAATCGCTCAAATGGAAGCAAAGTCGGTATTGCCATTATTCCTAGTTTCAATTCCGAAGGTTCTATGGAATTAGCAAGGCATGAATGTTTTGACTGGAAAATCCTGCATTGGCGTGTTGCATGAGACATCTTCAGAAAGGCATGGAAAGTTCTTGTAGACTCACGACTTCAGACTGCATCATCGGTAAGGAATTAGAAAAGCTTAGGCCTCCTTTTAAATTTCTACGGGGGAAGGTGGTGCTGGTACCCACTACTAGTACGTCCGTTATTAGAGAACCGGTATCTTTCTACAGGACTAATTAGTAATTACGAGGGATATATGACATTTTATTGTTTGTAAATCGTAATTGATGATTTTTTTTTTTAAAAAAAAATGGGCAATGCACCTTATAACTTTAGATTTCATAGGGTTCACCGATATCTAGTTTTATAATTTGATAAATGGTGCTTTGAATATGTAAGTTTCCATGATTTTGGCGAGTTTGAAATTTGGATACACCATTATTCTTCTCAAGCATACTGCATACGAATTAAAAATTGTGAACTTCTAATTGTGGCCGGAAATGTATGTGTTTGAGGTTATGGGGTGTACATGTGGTTCTACAATTTGTTCCCCTTTTTTGGGTTAAACATCAAACCGTATCGGCATAAAGTTAGTAATTCGGGCTGGTCCATTGCCTAATACACTCCGCCTGGCCCGGATAAAATAAAGGTTCTAGGCAATTTGGGTTGGCCTGATTTAGCCCGCGAAAAAAAAAAAAGGAGTGTGTGTGTGACTGTGTGTGTGATATTTATGGATGGTGCCATAGATTGCGTCAGCTAATGTATAAACCTTTCATGCATGTCGAGGTCTCGAGGAGGGTTGCCCCTTGGCCCTTTCCCCCCAATACGTCATTGCCTTGCCTGCGTTTTATGTGGTTATGTGGGATCACAATTGTCTACTGCTAAGGTACTTATTTACACAATTTGAAACAAAATGTCTCTCAAATGCTTATCTATACTTATCTTGAACAGGACAAAACCATTTAAAATGAGGTAAAAATGGGCTAATCCAAACAAGTCAACCTTTTATTGTGTGTAGTTTGAATGGCACGGTTCGGTTGGTGATTGGCTCTGGAGCGTGTTCAAGAGTGTTCTTCCTCTCTATTAGGAATTGCTCTCGCTGTTCAGTAACGCAAAATGACCATTTTACAGGAGCTAAAAGATATTACACAAAATCCTATGTCGGTTTAGCGATTGACGTGGATACAGTAGCCTAACAAGTCTTCAACTTGCAGAATTTTTATGCAACTCGAATGCAAAACTATTTTGCTAAACACAAGCATCCTTTTATTGGATGTAATATTATTTGAAGTATTATTGAGTATCAAATGTGAGTGCTTCTCCCGAAAATTTGACCATCTATTCACCAAATTATGAAATATTAACACATTTCACTAAATTCAATTCTGTTGGTAACTAGACTACAAACCAGCTATTTGTTAGGATTTTTGTTCTAAAAACATTTTGGCCCGCTTGGAAAATTGCTGAAAGAAATGACTTTTGATAACGTGTTTTGGAAAATGACTTTTGTCCAAAATGCATTTTGGAAAATGAAAATATGTTTAGATAAACATTATAAAAGTGACTTTTGGTGGAAAGTAAAAAAAAATAATATCATTAAATAACATATATATACATATATATATTATTTTGTTAAAATTAAAGAAAAAAAATAAAATAATAAAAAGTAGTTAGAATATCCCGGGTCACGACTTGATATATATAGGTCGCGACTTTGAGTGTACCGGGTCGCAATTTAGAATTTTTACGTCTAGGTTGCGACCTAAAGTATCCTAAATCACAACTTTAAATGTTTAGGTCGTGACTTAATATATATAAATCACTACCTAAAATGCATTATGGACAAAATAAGCATTTTTCTCCTTCTCTCCAGAATTCATTATGGGGGCAGAATGTATTTTGGCCAAATCAATTGTTAAATAACCATTCTTTTCCCAAAATGTATTCTTCCCCCAGAAATACATTTTTAAACTCCAAAAGGAGTTCCCAAACACACCCAATGGCATGTTTGGGATAGAATTTTAAAAGTATGTTTATGTAAGGTAAAATAAAATCCTTCTCATATACTTACTTGTAAGCCATAATTTATTTATGATAAGTAGCTTCTAATGCTTTGCACTAACTCAGCGGCCTTGGCTTTGTTTTTCTTTTCTGCTTTGGGTCTGGCCCAGTCTTGGTCTGAAATCACTCTGAAAAATTGTGACTGCTTTTATTCCAAAAAAAAAAAAAAAGCGCCTCTGCTTTCTCCACCTGAAATTATAATTATAATGATTATACTATTGAGAAATAAAAGTGCGGCTGAAGGGAAAAAAATAAAAAGAGCAACTCGCTTCAAAACAAAGTCAGGCTTCTGGGGCCCACGGCATTACGAGATACCCATGTTGACCATAGACCTAGGCATATTCTCATGAATGTGCCGGACGAATTTTACGAGGTAAAATTCGTGGGTCTGGAAGCTTAATGGTTGAGTTTGAAAAGCGAGAGATGAGATGGTGATAGTAAAACCCACAATTTTGGATTCTCCTCGTTGAAACTGATCATCTTACTTCTGGAAAAAACAGATCTAAAACATTAAAAAAGACATATGTCGCTTATTATTCAAACAAGCTTCGAAGTTTCCAATTTGACGTTGTCGAAAATTTGCTTAAACAGTAAATTGGAACGCTCATTCCATTCAACACCAATTTGCTGGAAAATGAGGGAAAATCAAAAATCAAAGTCGTTGTACTAAAACGCAGGCGTATAAGCAGTGGGCTTGGTTGGGTAGGTTGGGTTGGCTCGCGGTATCTATCATTCTCGCTTTGGGTCATTCTCTGCGTGTAAGCCTAAAAGGAATAGACTATTAATATAAATACAACTGAGGGAGGGATGAAAGCCGAAGGTCAAGCCAACTAACACTCACAGTAGTAGCAGAAGCAGCTCAGACTTGGGAGGGTCAGTATACCAGTTCGCTCCTTCTTCATGGATTCCGATTACGGTATTCCCAGAGAACTTTCTGATCTTCAGAAGCTCAGATCTCTCTACCAACCTGAACTCCCTCCCTGCCTTCAGGTTCTCTGTTGATCCGCTCCTTTACTTTTTCCCCTTATTGCACTTTCTAGCATCTTTCCTTTTACGCGATCCGACAATCGGCATCTTTATTCCCTACCTTTCTCCTTGGTTCCGTCTTAACATTTAATATGGGTTTCTTTAGATCTTTTCCCATAGTTTGTGTTCTTATTAAGAATATACGATTAGATCGTATTTTGTAACTTTATTATATGGTTTTTCCTTCAAAAAGTATGTTCTATTGTCATTGATTTCATTTACGGAGGAACTCATTTCTTTCCTGGCCCTCGTTTTTATGTTTTGGATTATCAAATTGTTGTATATTCTTCTCCTTTTCCCGTCCTCTTGTATGCACTTTTCGCTTCCTTGCACTTTGCATTGGTATACTCTATCTTTTCACTTTATCATTTATTTCGCTATTTTTCACCATTTCTGGTTTTCACCTGTGATTATGCAACTACTCTGTTCCCTTTAATTTTCTGTTTCCGGTGGTGAGAAATGCTCGACCATTAAATCGGCTTTTTATTTTAGTTGATTGTTACGCATAGGATGCGCTGCTCCTGTTCATGGAGCCGAATAAGACTCTTGTTTTGTTGCTAAAGGCTTAATATAATGGGTATTTGATCTTATTATGCAGGGAACCACTGTCAGAGTTGAATTTGGTGATGCTACTACAACTGCAGACCCAGCTGATGCCCACTCTATTAGCCGCTCATTCCCGCACACTTACGGACAGCCCTTGGCGCACTTTCTCAGGGCCACTGCAAAAGTCCCTGATGCTCAGATTATAACCGAGCATCCATCTATCAGGTAACATCCTCTCATCATTCTAATAGCCTTGTGGTTTTTTCATAGTTTTACCCATGGCATTGTGATGTCCAGCTATCTGTTTATCGCATGTACCTGTGTTGAACCTTGTTTGTCTTACATATTATACTATTACAGAGTGGGAATAGTTTTTTGCGGGAGACAATCTCCTGGAGGGCACAATGTTATCTGGGGTCTTTACAATGCTCTCAAAATTCACAATCCCAACAATGTCTTAATTGGATTTCTGGGTAAGTTTTATAGTTGATCTTGAACTATTTATCTTGAATTGGTAATTCTGATATTTAGTTTCTTATATAAAACGTTACATAGTATGTCTTTTCTTGTTCTTCTTCACTACTGCTTAATAACTGGTGTTTTTTCCTGCCGTTTTGAATATGTTTTTGGCCTTTGGTTTTGGACATTAATTGTGACTTAGATGAGGTTTACGGATTAGGAACCAGTAGCATAACGCCCTGCTTCCAGTAGAAAAAGAATGGTAATGCTTGAATAAAGATTAAAGGTTACTTTAGAAAGGTATTATGGGTTGGGAAATGAGTTTCTTGAAGTGTATTGTATTGAAGGGAGTAGGAATTGTAATCTTTTTCCGGTATTAATATAAACAGAATCTTTGGCTGGTTTTAAAGCCTCTTTTGGATTATGATAGAATCCTTCATTGGGTGGCCATTAATATTTCTAGTGGTACTTTGAAGCGCCCCCCCCCCTCCCCCCAAAAAAAAAAAAAAACTCTAAACTGGTTCTCAGGAGACTACATCTGACTGCTGAGACTTTAGCCTTGCTATCTAGATTTCAATTTCAGCCAGATCCTGCTGAAATTTTTAGGAATTGGAAGGGGTCATGGATTTGTATACTGCAGATACAATTCTAAATCATAATTTCTATTTGATTATTGTGTTCTGAATAGTTGTTTTAAGCAGGTAAACAAGTATAGATGGTGTTTTTTGAATTGATATTTTAATTGAACATATTCTATGGGACAGAACCCTTCATTTATTGACAGATCTATATTGTACTTGTCATTCTTTTAAACTTGAAACTAGGTCAGTCTAAATTTGTCTAGTTCCATCACATTTCTGGTGATTTTTGAAATCTGGGATCAAATTTCAGGATTTTGGACGGTATTGATTTATAATATTTCCTTTTTCTTCGCTTGAAATATGATAGTATATCAGTATACCCGAATGGTGAGCATACATTAAACTCATGTTCAATGATAAAATGTGTTTCTAGGTTATAATGCACTTCTTTCACTCTGCAGGTGGTTCAGATGGCCTATTTGCCCAGAAAACTCTCAAGATAACTGATGAAATTCTTTCAACATACAAAAACCAAGGTAGGTGGTAGCAAACTGAAGTTATTTTTATTAGTTATTCAATATTAAGTTCGAAAATTCTTATATCCTTATTGTTGTCGTTCTTTCAGGTGGTTATGATTTGTTGGGAAGAACAAAAGATCAAATTAGAACAACTGAACAAGTTAATGCTGCACTGGCTACATGCAAAAATTTGAAACTTGATGGGCTTGTCATTATTGGGGGTAAAGTTGATTTTCCAGAAGTTTCATGTCATTCCATCTTGAACAGAAGTTTCTAATCATTTAAACATATACTCGTTTAGGGGTGACATCAAATACAGATGCTGCTCAGCTTGCTGAAACATTTGCTGTAGCAAAATGCCTAACAAAGGTATGTCAATAGTTCTAAACTTTTCATTTTATTCACATGGATGCAAAACTATTTCTGAAGCTACTTGGATTATTTATTTATAATTAATTAATTTTAAAGATTTTCTGTTCTTTATAAAGTGTAGTTGAATTTCTTATTGAAAAGGTGTAGTTGAAATTGAGTGCACAATTTCTGCATTCATTTATTGATTATGTTAATTGGAAATCTGCAGGTGGTTGGGGTTCCTGTAACTTTGAATGGAGATCTTAAAAACCAGTTTCTGGAAACTACTGTTGGTTTTGATACAATATGCAAGGTATTTCACCAATCATGGCCAAATGTTAAGTTTAAAAATGATTCTAAGTATTAAATGCGAATGGAACTCAAGAAATTTGCTTCTCTGACAAGATTATGCTGACTTTTGCGTTACTTCTGGCAGTAATTGCTTTACTTTGAAGAGTGGTAAATTTCACTCTGCTTCAACATGTGATGTTTCCTCTGTGTTTTATGCTACCTTTTCTTTCTATATGTTGATTCAAGCATAGGAAACATAGGCATCAATGCTAGTTTTTTATCATATTATAGTGCTTACTTGGGAATCATATGGGGAGAAGCATGTACAAAAATGGACTATTTTTTAATATTTATTGGAGCATTGTTTGTTTAGGTTGTCTACTGTTGCTCATCATGTTAATGATATAATTTTATGCTCTCATGAGGGCTCTATTGCTTCCCCATCCTTGAACTATAAACAAAGAAAGAAACAAATTACATTATACATGGGCCATTGCAATATACTTGATGGCTCTTTCATTCTATGAAATAACGAGCAACTGAAACCCTGTAACTTCTTTTCTTTTCTCTCAGGTGAATTCTCAGCTCATCAGCAATGTCTGCACTGATGCTCTCTCTGCCGAGAAGGTAACAAATCAAATGCACTTTCCAGTTCTACCTGTTATTATTTCCATGTCATAGGCCGTGTTTCTTAGTTTAAACTACTTGAACCTGTGTCAAGGGAATCATTGCTTAGCATGCTAGAAGCTGTAATCATGACTTGTGATCCCAGTACTGCTAGTTAAATTTCTATTAACCCCAATCGCCTTAGTGAAGCCTGGGTAATTGTCCTGTGAAAATATTAAGGTCCTCTTTTTTTTTTTTGGCTGTTTAAGAGTGCCCCCCCCCCCCCCGGGGGTATTGAGTGATCATAAAAATATGCACCAGGGTTTCGAAATGATGTGCTAGCTGGTCGCTGGTTGTGCATGAAGAGAATTAAAGGTGTAGTAACTATGCCTGATGTGGGGAAAAAATGAGAGAGAACATGAGCTTTGTCAGTAACTATGCCTGATGCGGGGAAAGAACAGAGAGAACGTGAGGCTTTGTCCTGGAATAGAGAATCTATAGGCAGAGAGAAGTGTGAATGAAATGTCTGGGCATTAGTTTGGAGTGTCCTGGCCTCTCAAATTACAGGGAGTTTCAAATATTAGTACTTAATAGTAAGAATGCCTGCAGGTTTCTATCAATATATATATCATTTTGTCTACTTTTTTGACTTAATTTTCCTTTTTCAGTATTACTATTTCATCCGTCTCATGGGCCGCAAGGCATCGCATGTTGCTCTGGAGTGCACCCTGCAGTCCCATCCAAATATGGAAAGTATCGCTATCTTGCATCACTTAAATCTGATGTTGATGTAGTTTCTGATTGTAAATTTTACTGGGCTGCTCCGTGCAGGTAATTCTTGGCGAGGAGGTTGCTGCTTCAAAACTTACCCTTTTTGATATCACAAAACAAATAACTGATGCAGTTCAGGCTAGAGCAGAGCATGGTTTGCATTATCTAGTTTTTCTCTTCAGTTGTTGGTTTTCTTGTTTACACTATCTCATGCTTACGCTTTTGGTTTAGACAAGTATCATGGAGTCATCCTACTGCCAGAAGGGCTAATAGAGAGCATTCCTGAAGTGTATGCACTCCTAAAGGTGAATCCTCATCATAACACACCCAAAAGACAACAGAACTTATTCTCATTATGAGCATTTGATAAAAATATTAATAAATATTTGTTTATATTTCTGTCTCCCAGACTCTTGGAGACCATTGAAGAACTCTTAATCAGTTTTTGCTAATATCTTCTTTTATTTCAGGAAATCCATAGTCTGCTCAGACAAGGTGTTGCTGTTGACAACATATCTTCTCAGCTTTCGCCATGGGCATCTGCTTTATTTGAATTTATGCCTCCCTTTATCAGGAAACAGGTTGACTCATCTGTTGGTGTTTATAGCTGTCTGTTAATTAGTTGCTTTAGTGTGTAGAAGAGGGTAAATCTAACTATGATCTATAATTCTGTAGCTTCTCCTATATCCAGAATCAGATGATTCTGCACAATTGTCTCAGGTAATAACTGTTGGATTCATTGTTGTTCCTATGCATTGCTACTAAATTTGCTAGTCTTTAAATTCCTTTGTATCTCTCTTTTAATTTGAACAAAATGACATGCAGATTGAGACAGAAAAACTACTAGCATATCTTGTGGAGGGGGAGATAAACAAGCGTGTGGTATGGCTGCAGCCTGCTGGATCTATTATCCGCTTTCTGTCATTATCTATTTACATGACTTAGCTGGTTTCTCCACTGTTTTTTGGGCACTCGTACAGAGTTTTTATGTTTGAATTTATTATTCTATTATTTTTCTTGGAATTTATTATTCTATTATTTTATTAGAAATGCAGAATTTTATAGTGGTAGCATAATCTTGCTAGCAAGTAGTAGTAAGAGATGAATACTGAATAATTTCAGTCTAAGATTCATTCTTTTGGGCTCCTTTTGCCTTACATTCACTAGTAAATCTTGTTCTTCTTTTGTTCCTTTCAAGCTATCTTCAGAATTGTCCATCTTGTTACTAGTTATATTCCAAAACCTTGAGCATTTTCTCTGTCAATAGTGGATGTTTTCATGATTGGGTCTTTTTGCCTTGACATCATTGTTGACTGTGTATGATGCATTGAACAAACTTTTCATAACATCTGTTATTTCAATCTAGTGTGATTCTTGCATTTTTTTTTCTTTTTTTGGAAACGTGATGGGAAAAGCCCACTTCTGCTTTGATACTTTATATCACTTGTCAGAATCATAGGTTTGGGTTCCTTTTGCAGAAAGAAGGCACATACAAAGGAAAAAAGTTTAATGCCATCTGCCACTTTTTTGGTTACCAAGCCCGAGGATCTCTGCCTTCAAAATTTGATTGTGACTATGCATATGTATGTTGATCAGTTTCCCTTCATTAGCTGCTTTTGGCATATTCTGTTCGGGGGTTGCTCCATGTTCATTATTATTTGTATTATTATAGGTTCTTGGACACATCTGCTACCATATACTTGCAGCTGGTTTAAATGGCTACATGGCAACTGTAACTAACCTGAAGAATCCTGTAAACAAGTGGCGCTGTGGGGCTGCTCCAATCACAGTAGGTGTCTTAATTCTTTTCCTATTCTTGCTAGTATCTGATCCTCATTTCACAACTATGGGATGATTCATGATTTACTTGATTATATGGAAATGCTTTCCATGGCGGAGAACGTTTACTTGTTTTGTCTCTCATGTTATGCACTATAGGCTATGATGACGGTGAAGCGTTGGTCTCCAAATCCTGGTGCTGTATCAATTGGAAAACCTGCCATTCATCCTGCTAATGTTGACTTGAGAGGCAAAGCATACGAGTAAGTCTCATTGTCATTGTGCATTATGTTTATGTCTGCTAATATATGGTAAGCGCAGGTTTCTAATCAGTTTCATTAATGTCTCTTACTTGGTTTAATTTCTTGGGAGTTATCATGGGGCTTGCTCTAATTCATGATCTTGGTTGCAGGCTGTTGTTGCAGAATGCATCAAGATTTCTTATGGATGATATCTACAGAAATCCAGGTCCACTCCAGTTTGATGGTCCTGGTGCAGATGCCAGGGCTATCACTCTGTGCGTCGAAGATTTGGACTATATGGGCCGCATCAAGAAGCTTCAGGAGTACCTTGACAAGGTTCTAACTATTCTTTATCTTAACAAACTATTTGAGCCATTGAGGGGAAGACAATTTTGCTGTCCAAACGTTTGCAAAATAATGAACCGTTTAACTGAATCAATAGAAACATTTTCTGTGACAGTGTTTTTGTGGTTTGGTCGCATGCTTTGCAAAATAATGAACAACTGTTTGACTGAATCCACTCTAACATTACCAAATGCTCCTTGCCTCTTCAGGTTCGGACGATTGTAAAACCTGGATGCCCTCAGGACGTTTTGAAGGCTGCTCTCAGCGTGATGTCTTCTGTTACAGAAGTTCTAACCACGATGTCTCAGTCTTCTGCAAACAACATAGCATGACCCTTCGTGAGGAGTAGATACACATGTATTTTTCTTTTTCTGAAAATTTCCCAGCATAATTGCCTTAGCCCTTTGATTTTACTCCCTTTCTTTTTGGCCTAGAGGTTGATGCAATAAAGATTCATATCTGCGTGAATGCATTTCAATGTTAAAGTTTTGGATTATGTAGGTAATTATCAGTGGGAATCCTAGACCTGAGAGTCCCCGTGGCATTTTTTCCAAATTTGATTTTGCTTGGTGATTGTGATTATTCATCCCGTGGCCACCCCAAAAAAAAAATGCAATAACCTTTAGTCCTTGTTCCTTAATATGAATTTTTTTCAGGAAAAAACAACCTAATTTGATCGGATACTTGCATGAGTGGCAGCCTGTCTGAGCAACATTTGAGGCAATAAAAAAATATGTAAATTTAATTTAAATTTTATTTTAAATTGACATTTGAATGAATAATGTTTAATAATTTCCTTTTGTTCACTGCCGATGGATTTTCATTATATATGATATATTGTTAAATT
>QFDD01006038.1:0-17571 GCA_006871305.1 Vachellia collinsii | reverse complement strand
ACAACAACAACAAAGCCTTGTCCTAAAAGAAACCCAAAAAGAAAAATTGCATATAAAGAAAAGATCCTCCTCCTCAGATAGTTACCTTGATGTCATGATTTGTGAGGAGTAAATTCTAGGAAAGTTGCTTCTCAAAATTTCATGTGCGAGAGTGGCTTCTTCCTTGTTGGAATGTTGGAAACTGAGGAAAAACTAAAAATCCTGAACTGTATTGGATCCTCCCTGAACTAATTTTTTCTAAATTATCAATTTATTGCACCGACAATTTTACTTCCGGTAGATGATTTGAGTGAAGGTCAAATAATCTCTGACAGCCTGCCATACTCTGACAATATGGATTGCTAACTGGGAGAATTGAACAGTAGCTTATCAACAAAATATCACACTCTCCGTTCTAATTCATAAATGTGAATACTTCAAAGACCAAAGCCAGTTTCTTAATGTAGCTATGTTCAGTTGTCTTAAATTGAAAATTCATGCATTGCTTTGTGGTATCATGAAATATGAAATCAGTTTTGTTTCCATTGTATGACATATTGTTAAGAGTGAATATTAAGATGGCTGAATAAATTCTATTTGTACTCACTTAATCCGATATTATTCATAAGATCTAATCTAGTGGGATTAAGTTACCAAGAATTAGAAACTGAACCATGGAAATGCAAACATATGAATACAGGTCCTTCTCTCAGATTGGGGCTGCTCATTATGCTTCTCAAGAATGCATGCATTTTAGTATTTTATAGCTTTTCTTCTATGTAATTCCTTATTCAGAGAATTTGCGACTGCCAATTTCATACAGATCAACATATAGGCCCATTTGACCCATTATCCACAAACTTCCTTTGGATTATGATGGCAAAAACAAAACCCTTTTCCTTAACGGCGATCTGCTTAACCAAGTAACAAGGCAGTGATTGCTGGATGAAAAGCTACTGAAAGGGACTGTACACTTGAGAAGGACAATGAGCAGCACCTATATGAGGAGCGGAGAATCCGTTTATGCAAATATATTTCCAACCTCTCTAATTCTGAACAAAACTCAAAGCCTCAAAGTGTCAGTTGGCATAATATTTCTATCATTTTAATGCCTTAATATGCAAAAGGAAGCCACTTAATTTTCCCTCACAAGGATGTATTAAAGGGCTTATATGAGGAAAAAAGAGTATTATTCTTTTGCTGCTTTCTTTTTGCATTAACTATGAAATTTTGAAAATAACAGGTTGGGGATGCAGGCCCCATTCTTGATATGATGGCAGTGGTGCTAGAGAATATCTCAAACATTACTATTGTAGCACGAACTACAATCTCTGCTATTTATCAAACTACAAAATTAATCTCTTCTATCCCTAACGTATCATATCACAAGAAGGCAAGTGCTTTTTATTTACATTGAAAATTGACTTTTCTACATCCTAAACACCTGTAAACTGTCTAAATATCAGGGTTATTGATGGAAATGTCCAGGCTTTTCCAGATGCTTTATTTCATCAATTGCTTATGGCAATGTCCCATCCAGACAATGAAACAAGAATAGGGGCACATAGTGTCTTCTCTATAGTGCTTATGCCATCCCTTTTTTCTCCATGGTTAGACCAGAAAACAAAGATGATTCAGAAGGTAGAGAGTGAAGGTTTTGCGATTCGTGATCAAAATTTTGTCAGTATGAAGAAGGAACCAAAAGCAGGTCTCATTGGGAAATATGCATCTAATCTATTTCGTCTTCACAGTGTAACCCATGCTCTCACTGATGGAAAAGATGTATGAAATTTCTAACCATCATTATTAAGTTGTCTTGGTAAATATTGAAGTCAGTAGATTCTGATAGTCATTGTACTTAAAAAACGTGTGCATCCAAAATTTTCAGGAGCTGAGTTCTCTTCGATTGAGTAGTCACCAAGTGAGTCTTTTGCTTTCTTCAATCTGGGTACAGGCAACATCTGCAGAAAATGACCCTGAGAATTTTGAGGCAATGGCTCACACTTATAGCATTGCTTTATTATTTACTCGTTCTAAGGTGAGATTAATATATGTTGAGGCCATGATAGGTTTTATTTTGTATAATTAGTAGAGAAAAAATGTACTTTTCTGTTTTTCAGTAATTTGTTATTCCTTATCACACTTAATTTGTTAATCACCAGATTGAAAATTACAGGAATCCTTTATTATGCTATCTCATAATCATATATGTGTGTCTAGATAGCAACCATAGTCTTATTCTTACAAAAGTGTTGAAAGCATGATTAATGTTACTTGTCCATAAGTTGTGATTAAGCTTTTTCCTTGTGAGCATCTTTACTCCCGATGTGCCCCCAACTTCTCAAACTTGTTATGGAGAAATATTCAATGTATGCATGTACGTCTGGTGTGATGAAGATAGAAGCATGTCTCGCTGTTTAGAATTTCTGGTTGCAAAAGTGGATGATTTTGGGACTTCTCTATGGGATTATTCCCAACAGATTATGTCTGTCAGTAAATGTCACCTTTGTTGTGTATGAACAAGTTTCTCTTGTATACGTACTTCCTAATGAAAGTATTCCAACTTGGTTTGAATGGGTACCAACATTGTATTTCCTTGTTTGATAGTTAAGGACAATTTGACATTGTTAGTTTCTGAATTTTGTGATGACTGAATTGCTCTCCACAGACATCCAGTCACATGGCTTTAGTAAGATGTTTCCAACTGGCATTCTCCCTTATGAGTATCTCTTTGGATCAAGAAGGTCAGTTAAACATATAAATGAATTTCTTCTAGTCCTCTTCTCTTTTAACCTTGCTACACTTCCTTTCTTTTTCTATTCTCTTACTCTATCAAATTGACTTGGAATTATGATTTATACTGCATTTAAGGCTGAACTTGAAATTCTAATATTAAGAATCAAATTACTGGTATGTAGTTTCCTAAGGTCCTTAGCTCTTCAAAACTATGGCAAAAGATACTCATAGGCCTTCCTTCCGCCTTCACTTAATATCTTAAACTTATGAATTGAAATGGTCCTTAATGGGTGTAAGAGCCTCTATAACCAAATGGTCAAGAGTTTGATTATTGCTGCTCCCCATCCTTTTTATTAAATTTAGTTTCAGCACAAGATATGGTATGGTGGTGCTTTATTAATACTTCAAGCCCAAAGGACCGTTGTCTACGGGTGAGTGTTTGACATTATAAAAACAATTATTTGTAGCCCTTCACTTATGAATTTAAGTTTTTGAATTGACATGGTGATGCAGGGTGGGGAAGGGGAAAGGGAGAAGGGATAGGAATAGAGGAGAAAGAGAGAGAATAGAGGAGGGAGAACAACAAAAATGAGGGGGAAACCAGATGAAGAGAGGGAGAGGAGAATTCAAAGGAGGGGGGAAATCAATATTATTGAAATTATCCAACGTACAAAGCAAAAGAGTTGAAGTACTATTTATAGGCTTCAACCTAACTTTAGAAATTAATGACAGAACATTTTAGAAATTTAAAATTAAATGCAAATTAAATTTAATGATGAAATATGACAAGCAATCAACATTAAACCTAAATATTTCCTCATAATGATAAATACCCTAAATATGTGAAAATCCTAATCAACCATTATTCCATATCCCATCACATGGTCTTTGACAGTAAGAAGTAAACTATACTCTCTCTATTCCTTTTTATAAGAAACAAATATCACCTATGGCTTCTTCCTATTTATAAGAGACATTTGGAGGATGTCTCAAATTTTCTCTGTTAAATTCTCATTTTGCCCGTCTAATTACTTATATTAATATCGTTGCATTTACTTACATTCTCCCCACTACACATTCTCTCTCTTACACATCTCTTTTTTTTCAACTTTCCTTATTCTCTCTCCCTGTAAACAAGGGTATTTTTTAGAGGAAAAAAGTTACATTTTTTTACATATTTATTGTCTCTAACTAATTTTAACCAACTTTTTTATCAATGTGATTCAATCAAATGTTTCTTATTAAAAGGAATGGAGGGAGTATCTTATTAGTTTACCATATACCATAGCATATTTGTTCTATTAAAGAAAAAAGAGTGTGTAGCTCTAAGTATTCTGTTTTTGTCTGAAAATCCAGTGTGCTCAGTTTGCCACCTTGGGAAAACTTGATGATAACATTGCATTGTTTTCCCGCTTCGTAGCAAGTATAAATATATTCCTTGCTTGGTAGTCTTATAATTTTCTCTGGATGTTTCTTTAAGGAGGATTACAACCATCGCGCAGGAGGTCTCTCTTTACCTTGGCATCGTACATGCTTATATTTTCTGCCAGGGCAGGCAATTTCCCTGATCTGATTCCAATAGTTAAAGCATCCCTGACAGAGAACACTGTTAGTTTCTTAACACAATTTCTTAAATTGAACTGTATTCAGTGTCTTTGTTTTTTAGCATCCTTTTGTTATTGAGATTCTCAATCAGTCCATATCATTTATTTTAGTTAGGTTGGTTAATTGGAGTCATATATTTGCAGGTAGATCCTTTTCTTGAGTTGGTCGATGATGTTCGACTGCAGGCCGTTTATGTAGAACCAGTGAAGATATTTAATGGATCTCAGGAGGATGAATTCAATGCTATGAGGTCCCTTTCAGCTGTAGAATTGGATGATAGGCAGTTGAAAGAGACTGTAATATCATGCTTCATGACTAAATTTGGAAAATTATCAGCGGTAAGAGGGTTTATCTCATTTGTATGCTCCCAATTGGCATTTTAGCTGGAGTCACACGAGAACATTGAATTGGTCTCCTGTTTTCTTTCTGATTTTCATTGGACAGGCTGAGGTGTTAAACATGTCAGTTAATCTAAATATAATTAAAGTTAACTCAATGGTGAATTTTCTGCTCACCTTAAACCCTAAACACTGTTGAATTTTGTCTTCTTTAGAGATATTAATAAAATCATTCACAGTCCTTCTAGTAGCTTTAGCATTTAAGTCGAATCAGTTCTTGATGTGTTTTATAAGTTTAATGTTTAACTGATCAGGGGCTCGATCATTTGCACCCAATTCTTTATGCATAAATTGAAGGCTAAATCATACACTTGGTCATTTAAGTTTATATCAAGTTTTAGTTTGACCCCTTAAATTTAAAAAGTATAGTCTTAGTCCTAAAATTTTAACACCGTTAGTTTTATTTAATGGAAAATGATGAGTTGACAAATTTAAATTGTGGTTTTGGAATAAAATGCTAGTACAACATCCTTAAATTTTTTAAATATAAAAATACATATTAAAAATTAAAATGTAAGCATATTTTGTCTTCATTTTATTGCAGAATCACCGTGATGCAACCCAAGACTAGAAAATGAATAAAAGATGAGCTCAACTGTGATTACTGGCCAAAATACAACCTCCCTGTTATAATAAGGGAGGGGATACAGTAGGAATTACTGTCACTCTAGCTAAGATAACTACTGGCTTTCGAGAGGCCAGACCTCTCCTCACAATACTCTCAAAAATACATAATCAGACATACCCCATGCAGTGGGCACACAACCTTAAATAATACAAAAGGCATATCACAGTTCCCAAAATAATCCTAGGCTAACGGCTAACAAGCACACCCTACCGCCACCTAGTTGTTTGTGGTTTTCTCCAAATTAGTGTGAGGGTCAGAGTCAACGTGCTGAGATACCTTGCCCTTTTCATGCATCTACCTATGTTTCCTTTTGTATGTGTGGTTAACGAATGAAAACTTATCACGTCGTTTAAATTTGCTAGGTCAACATCATCTGTTATTTGAAACTAAAGGTGTTAAGGTTTTAGGACTAAAAAAAGTACACTTTTTAAGGGGTCAAACTGAAACTTGATATAAATTTAAAAGATCAAATATATAATTTAGTCTAAATTAAATTTGAGCTCAGGGAATAGTTGGCAAATGCTTTCATCTGAAAGTGGTTTTGCGCAAGGTGGGCATATCTTATAGATATCAATAAAATCATTCATTGGTCTCCTCCTCTTAGTTTAAGCCTTTAAGATGGACTGATAGTTGACAAACCTGGAAAATTGAAAATGTCACCCTCCTTTTGGTTGTATTATGTATTGATTCTGATCAGAATGACACTGACAGAATCTTCACAGGTGGCGCCATGTCACCAGAGTGACTTTCATAAACCATTATTACATTTATAATGGAGTAGCTAATTTCATTGCAGAATAAAAACCACATAAATTTGCTTGGGTTAACAAAAATATTCTTATATCCCTTGAGCAATCAGTAATGGTATTTCAGGCACAGATGGTTAATAATAAATATAGGAAAGCTCTACCTGTGCAAGTACAATTGGCAAAAGAAAAGTAGGAATGAGGTCAGGGGTCTGTATTATGGTGTACTTGACCTGTGCAAGTACGATTGGCAAAAGAAAAGTAAGAATGATATGATAATTGCTACACCCTTGAACTTTTGAAGTTAGACAGATTAGGATTTTATGATAGAATGAATTAAATGTCTGATCAATTGTGTAATACACGAAGCAGCTAAATAGTTGTTCTCAGTTCACATTTGTTATGAATTATATTCTGCTGATGTACCGTATGATGATTATCTAATAAAAATAAAAATATTTTGCCTGTGTTCAAGTGTCAAACCATACACATTTTTGTCCTGGAATTTATCTGTCGTGCCAATCTTTTCCTTGTTGATCAGGATGAGTTGTCCAACATGAAGAAGCAACTTCTACAGGGCTTTTCACCTGACGACGCATATCCATCAGGACCTCCTTTGTTTATGGAGACACCCCGGCCATGTCCGCCACTAGCTCAAATTGAGTTCTCAGAGTTTGATGAGGTAAAATCTTGAAATTGCATTTCCATTTAAATTCCTTCTAAAATGATTTTCTGTCTGATCAGTTCGGTGATTGGTTATTTTCCAGATCATGGCTCCAATGGCCTTGATGGATGAAGGGATGGAGGCTGAACCAAGCAGAAGCCAGTCAGATCGCAAAACATCAATCTCTTTCAATAACCCTGACGTTCTAAGTGTTAATCAACTCTTAGAATCGGTAATACTGATATTTTAGGATTTGCTAGCTGCATTGATATTTTATGATGCAAGTTTGGAGACTACATGTCATTTTCTTAGAGGTCCTATGGGGATTTTGTGTGTATAGGTTCTGGAGACTGCCCGTCAAGTTGCTAGTTTCCCCATGTCATCAACTATTGTTCCTTATGATCAAATGAAGAACCAGTGTGAGGCGCTTGTGACGGGAAAACAGCAGAAGATGTCAATTCTTCACAGTTTAAAGCACCAAGACAATGGGGCTATAGTTCTTTCAAGTGAAAATGAAACACAATTTCCTTCCTTACCGAGCAAGGTAAAAAAACAGCCAAATCAGATGTTTATTTAAAATGAAAATAGTATATGTTGATTGTAAAAAATCTTGAAACGATTATTATTTGATGCATCTGCGCTGTTGTGTAGACTTTGGAACATTCGAAAAGAGATGTGGCGTTGGCCACTCAAGAGCAAATTCAAGCGCAAGATAAAGTTCGCCTATCTGCACAATATGATCCCGGACAGCAGCATACTTTGAGACTGCCACCATCAAGCCCCTATGATAAGTTCCTGAAAGCTGCTGGATGCTAATAAAATTTATTTCTCATATATGTATATGTAACTATTTATTTTGAGATCACTTTCTCTGTCATTTGTTCCGTCTACCAAACAGTTGGCAATTTTTTCATTCTTTCCTTCAAGTGTTCATCATAATTCTTTCTTTGGATTTTTTTCCCCAGCAAGTGCATGATTTTCATGACAATCGTCTATACAACTTGCAACCGTCTCTATAATTAATACCGTTTATACATCTAAAAATAATTTCCCCATTACACATATTATATACTCATGTTTCTAGTATAAGGCATATTTTATAGAATTTTATATTTTAATAAATAAGGAACTTCGCTTCACATAGTTCTTAGAGTAATTAATAATTTTTAATTAAAATTCACTTTGCAGTATATCATAATTACTCACCTCCTACCTAACAAATGGTTTATGATTGGTAGTATCGAGAAGAGTAAAGTTGAAAAAAGATTAAAAATATGATTTACTTGATTATTTTTTGGTTGGTATGTTTTGGTTAAAAACATCTTATTGTAGTATTACTAATCATTTTTAGAAGCTTGTTACACTGGGTGTTAGCTTTAGCCAAAGAAGCTGGTCTTTTACTACATGACTATTCGAGATTTGAATCCCCATTATAACAAGTGCCAATGTAGTCCTATCATCATCTTTACTATCTCACTATCAAATCTGTTCATATATTTTGACAAGGAAAAAAAAACAGCTAAATCAGATCAATTTTTACTCGGGATGACAAAAATTGACGAATGGATAAATGGATGTCGATTGCATTAACTGGTAGTACAATCAGCGTTCAGTGTGCCAATAAAACAATTAACTCAAATATACTACATTAATGTTGGTTGATTTTGTCAATAAGTCCCAGTGCTACGTTGACATCATAAGCAGGGTTCTTTCTTCAGAGCATAGTAAAGGCTACGATCACCAGCAAAGGACGATTCAAGTATGCCATTTTGATGATTCCAACAGAGACAACCAAAACTAGTTTTGAGTTGATTTCGCGATACTTCTTAACTCGGCCAACATCTGAGTGGCGGCTGATTCTCTTGCTTCACGAGGATTTAGACACAGGTTACCCCCACATGAACACTCAAAGTCCATTCCTTTAACAGTTACATTAGCTTCAAAGCCACCTTCAAAAGGTACAAACAATATATTTTAATTATGCAAGATCGGATTCGGATCCTAATGTGATAATCCTTTTACACACACAGACATATCTTTATACACACATACAGTAACTAAAGTATTATGCAATGTGAATCAAAGATTAATGCATCGTTAACACTTAATACTATGCTGGTAATGGTGCACTAACAGCATCGAAGTTTCCTAGAGTAAGAATCATTTGCCCCCACTTCCGGATTGTTACATCTAAATTTAACAGTCTTACCGTCCAATGGCGATACCCGATACGTTGGCAAGATCCAATTATTCTCGTGACATATACCATCTAGTTCCTGCAAGATAATCAGATTTCTAAGTGCTTGTGCGAAAATACAAATCTAAGCATTTGTACGGAAATAAAGGAAAAAGGTGGCAGGAACACCCTACATTAGTCAGCACTACATTCTTCCCTCCCCACCCCCTTCTGCGTTGTCCAAAGTATGAGCAATATAACCCTACAAATATAAGTACTATAAACATCACAGGTAAAAATTAAAAAGGATTATCAGGCTGTCTGTTTTTTTCCTAACTAAATGAACCATTTATAGCTTAAGCCTTTGCTCTATAATTAGATCAAAAATTTATAGCTTAAGCCTTTGCTCTATAATTAGATGAAACATTTACAGCTTAAAAGGGATTATCAGGTTGTCTCTGTTGCACTAATTTGATAAGCGATGTTTCTAATGCGCCCAAACAACAAATATCAATCATATAGACCTAATATGGCAGCCAACATACATAATTTTCAATAAAACCTTTCATAACTTATTTTCAGCCTCACAATCATGGGAAAAGGGATCAGGTTTACTTAGTCTTTATAAGAAGATAAGATACTTAGGATTTTTAAATAAAATTACTTTATTAGGACATCTACATTATCTTTTAGATTTAATTAGAGTTTATCTTATCTTATCTTATCTGTTATCCTATCTTATATAGGCTCAGTCGAGATTGTTGTTGTTGTTTGTACTTGGGACTCTGAATAGCCCTAGGGTTTCTTAATTTGTTAGGCCTGTTGACTAATTGAATAAAATTGAGATTATTTGCCATATACTTGTCCCCTCAATCTCTTCCACTTCTCCCTCCTTTATCTTTCTCCCATTCCCACTTTACCTCTATCCTAAATCACACAAGCATAATAAGAAAATGAAATGTAAGAACTGATGAATGAATAGCACGTTATGTCTTGCCTGGCATGGACTTTGCACAAGGAGGACAGCCTCTAACAGTCTTTTCCTCTTAATACATGGTTGTACGCAATGGTCCTCAAGATTTTGAGATGTCATTCCATGCTTATTGTTACAGCCTTCTATGATGGATTCTATCTTCAACTCCAAAGCACCCTCTCCACCTACTTTGTCAAAAAAACACACACACTTAAGTAATGGACGTTATCTATGACAAAAACAAGGACAAAATTTAAGAGGAAAACATATAAACTTATCCAAGTCATTAATGACTCAGGATCTGCCTCATAACAATAGGATATCAACAGGAATGCAGGATTGATAATACAGCTCATAGCTGGTCCAGTGCATTCGTACATTTTAACTGCTAAGGCAAACGAGATGCACACTGGAAATATTAAAAAGGTGAATATAAATTCTAGAAACATTAAAAAGGTAAACTTGGGCAAACCATGATGATTTAGTGAACCATTACAAAAAAATAAGCAAGCATGGAAAACAACAGTTAAGGAAAAACATGCCAGTTAATATTGTCTCGATTTTTTTATTACACAGAGCAATCTCATCTTCTATCTTCCGCTGCTGAAGGGTCTGCACATAATAAAGTAGCATTGATGTTAGTAAAGGCTTTTAAGCATTCAAATGATAAAAGTAAGCAAACTTTTAGAATTAAGTTAACAAAAAAGAGTAAAAGGTGATGATTATGAATATATTTGTAGCACACTTCTTTGAAGGTTTGAATACAAGAGACTAACGTAATTGACAAGGTTGTAAACTGCATGGCATCATTATTGTTAGATACAAAAGTTACAGTAGGGTTTAGGGTTTGTTGTAAACTGCATGGCATCATTATTGTTAGATACAAAAGTTACAGTAGGAAATCAGGTTAATAGAAAGGTGTTCATAAACACACTACTTATTTCATTTTTATGTGCAGATTCAATGAAATTTTAGTCATTCATAACCCATGTGTACACATCGTAGGGGTCCATGGTCTTAGCCAAAGAGAACAGATGCAAACATTCTTCCAATAAAAAGTAGTAGGCCTTACCAACTCATTCCTCCTTTGAGTAAGAATTTTGAGGGAAGTTTGTGACAGTATCTCTCCCTTCAAAGCTAAAAAGTTTTGGAACCTCTCAAGATCAAGATTGTTAGAATTGGACTGACTTGTAAACAGAGTACACATATCCTTTGTGTCTTCAATTGATGAAGTATTGATGAAAATTTTGTTACACGTGGAAAGATTTTTTGTTCCCTCTTCAGTGATGAGTGTCCTAGTTGTAACGACCTGCCAAACCAATGGCATGCAATCAGATGAAGGGTGAAAAACATTTGAATAAAACTCAACAAACTATCGTATCACCAAAAAAAAAAAAATACTCAACAAACTATAGTGATCATTGCACCACAAAAGGAGGCAGAAAATGACATACAGGACTCCGCTTGGGCTTCTTGATTCTAATTTTTTTAAAATTAATATACAAATTGAGCTGGTGAAATGTGTAACGCTTGGTGCACTTAGGATTCTTCTACATATTTATATAATATCATTTATGTCCAGGGGAAAATTACTTTAGAAGCAGGCAAAAATTTTGAAAGCAGGAAAGTGTAAGACATCCTCCAATAAAAATCACACACACGCACACACCTGTTGTGATTTAAAAAATTGCACCATAGAAATCCAATATCTCTAAAAATCCAAATACTACCAACTATATTCTTTCCCACAATATCTCCTGGGACCAAGAAACAGTTCTTAAAATAACAATCTAAACAGATACACCTTAACATGGCAAAAAAGTGCACAACCAGGCAGCAGTGTTCATCAAAACTCTGAATAGCTGACTCCAGAAAGATAAAGGCATCTAACAGTATAAGATAAGATTAGTAGATGATTCTGTATCGTCCATAGTCCATACACATAATACAAATATTACAAGCGATTCTGGTTTAATGAGGACAGATGGGAAGAAACACATTTTCATTCTAAAGATAAGGGTGTGTGCGAATTGGTGATAACAAGAGTGCCTCCGAAGACAGGCTTAATAAGGAGGAAAGACATTGGAAGCTGAGAACTAAAAGTAGATATAACCATGGTACTGTAGATTTAGATAGGAAAAAATGACAAGAAGCTTGGTTGGAGGAGAGGAAAGGCGCATACAATGTTTATTATGTTATTGCAATGACGACTCAACAATATTTATTTATTTTTTACACTTTCTAAAAGTACAGGCATAAAAGTCTTTTCACATCCTCCAAATCAATTTTTTCCATTCCATTCAATTTTATTGTGTATTGAATGAGCCTTAAATGAAAATGATGTTGGGGAATTTAATTGCTATATTTAGTGAAAGTAAAACATCAGGTAGAACTTCTTAGACAGATTAAGACAAAATAATCTTAATTCAACTGCTACAAGCTGAATCTACTCAGGTCAAGATCTACTTTATAAATACATCATACAATCATCCATGATTTTCAGCCAGTTGTTTCAGTAGAAGCTATGTTTATATTAAATTAGATAATATCTTGCACATCTAACTCATGGATTCTCGAACCTGGTAGCTAAGATTGAGTCTCCTGAGTTCTTCTTATCTTATAATCTTCCTATTTGAAACTAGCAACTGAATAAGCTTCAAAAAATTTTCATAGCCTAAAGATATCCTAAAACCCAAATAAAAATGAAGGTATGACTACAAACATCAACTGCGAAGAGAACAGCCAAATTTTACCGAATTCCTTTCTTGGTGTAATTCAATGTAAAAATCAGAGACTCTAATCATATGATCAGAGAAGCAAGGAGGAAAAAGAAAAAAGGTCCAGGACTGCCAACACTAGCAATTAACTAATGAACTAGTTACTTGAGCAGGTAAATTTCTTACCTTGGGAGCACTGGCAGAAGCCCCTGGATGATTGTGCACACAGGAATTTTTTGTTTCTTGATCTTTACAGACTTGTATAACATCAGTGAAATACTGGCATTTTTCTTTCTCTTGAAATGGAACAAGGGAACAATTTTCTACATCCATACTTTGGAGCTCCCTATTACAATAAGACAGTATACCTGCACGGTTCTTATCATTTTCTTCCTCTTTCAGCAATTCAGTATTGTTTCTGCTTGGTTTGCTATCAAGACCAATAGACATATCCTCAATTGCAGAAGGTTCTGTCATTTTAGGACTGCCCACCATCATAATTTGCTCTGCCATCCTTGAATCTTGCAAACTATCCGAGAATGTTCCTCTGCAAAGATAGAATATATTACAAATACAATCAATATCATCTTATGGAGTGAGTTGCTACAAAAATTATAGTTGGTCAAAGGATGGCAGAGGGAGAATGTTATTCTGAGACAGCTATTGTAATGCGCTGGGATTCAATATCGAGAAACCATATGATTTGTTCAAGCAATTAGGTTGATCAGTATTAGAAAAGCACCCTAAAATGATCAGTAGCTGTTGGGGAAAGCACCCACCAGATTTCTTTTGAAGGCGCCACTAAACTTAGTTTTTACATATGCTGACAATTTAGCCTCCACTAATTCTTGGAATTAGAAATTTTGACCTAGGCTGCTGGACTTATGAACACAAACATACTTGATGAAGAGTTTAAAATCAAACAACATTCTAAATCTACTATACCCAAAAAAAAAAACAACATTCTAAATGTACTTTTCAATAATAAGAAGGCCAACCTAGAAAACCACTCTGAGATTATTTTAGAATAAGGAAGCAAATGGAAGTGCTCTACAGCCGGGGTGACTGTCCAACTGTTAGTACTCTTCTTGATTAAAGGGCCGTGCAAGCTGTCAAAGAAGACATCAAATGTTATTGAAACAAACATGCAATATCATGAGTGGGTTTACTTCTTTAAGCATTTAAGTCAAACAGAAGTACATATCTCAAGAAAAATAAGTAGGTGCGGACTTCTAATATGATCCCCTATGATGCAATTATAAGAATCAAGAAGGAGAAAAGAGCATGCCCTTATGATCAAACTGCAACATACACTCTTGACTCTACCTAACAAGTAGCCAGAGAAAACAACCATGAAAACTAAAAACAATTATCAAAGTGTAACTATATCAGATGCTCCTTAAGGTTCATAAAGTAGTTCTTCTTGTAGCAATGCCAATCATCCATGAAACAAGAATTATCAGCCAATAGGGAAAGATAAAAAAGAATAGCAATTAAAACAAACCTATCAATTACATCTTTGATAGGAACTTGAATAACCTCCTGATTCATCAAATCGGAGCACTGCATGATAAAGAATAAGGAAGTTGTCTTCTCTTTGCTGTGAGAGTACAGAGTGTGGCTTTCCAAAAGCGTAACATCATTCTGGTCAATACCTGTAAAAGTGCCATAAGGGAATAACACTCAACTATTTACATGTCGGCAAGCAACTGTTAAACTAAACTTACCAGAATACTGACATATTAACCAAAAAAATATATGACACAGTAAGAGCCTCAAAATAGAAAGGAAAGGCGAACAGCAGGTATACAGCATGATTGAGGGATTCCTTAGACATTTTATGGAAGCAGTTCGCTTTTCACTGGGCTAAATAAAATGGAAGCCGATAAATTCTTCTAGTAACAATGTCCCTTGATATGTGATTCCGTTTTAAAAACATTAAAATCAGACTAAATTCTTTAACAGTTGCAAACAACAAGAATGCCAATCCTTCTAGTTAGGATGGATCATTACCTACAGCTTCCTTGACAGCAGAATAGCCAACTTGCAAAAGTCCAGCTTCATCAACATTTAATTTATCTTTTGTATTCTTTCTAACAACTCTTTTCTTTTTTAATGTAGATTTGGCTCCCTTTGTATCTTCAGAAGTTTGGCTGAAGATGTCCGCATCTTTTTCAATCAAAGACCAAACTCCCTTAGTGATGGAATTATAAAGCAAAAAGCATTTCTCCTTCTTACAGTCTATTAAAAGAACTGTAACTTTTGCAATGGGCCATCCCTCTATGTTGGGCACACTTTTTGATGCATCCAAACACATACATATGTCACATGCATCCATGATCATTTTCTCTACTATAGAAAGTTGCTTCTCCACATCATTGAGTTCAGTTTCACCACACTGTTGCATGAAATTCATATATGCTAAAAAAGTTGGCTTCAGAACCACAGCCGATTTGCAAAATTCATCAAAAGGAACAAATGGTAGCTCTGGGTGTTGTCTTCTGTAGTAGTAATTATACAGCAACACAACAGAATGCACCTGGCACAAGCATTTATAGTTAACAACAAGAGAAGGTGAGCAGATTATAAGTTAGTCTCCGCAGCATGTCCAAACACCCATATATCTGTCCAGTTATCATCCATTTTTTTAACAAGTAAAAATAAAATAAACAATAACAAACCAGTGTCCAAAATAGAAAAAGTAATCTATCTCAAGTCAATAGGGAACCCCAGCAGGGAAAAAACGAAAGAAATACTGTGACTAGAAACCATACAGTTGATCCTATCAAAAAAAGAAACCATAACTACAAGAAAGAGACTCATTGATGTTAGGAATCTGGGAGAATCTTCTAATACCCAGCTTCCCCGCAGCATGGAGAAGAATTGGGGAAAAGGGAAAACGCAATGGAACTTGGGTTTTGATTTTACCCAAGATGGACAGAAGTTCTACCCAACCCCAACCCCCACCCCAAAAAAAATGTGTGTATGGATGCAACAAAAAAGAATCTGGAATAGGTTACACCATAAAAAAGAAACCAGAAACAAAAGTGAGAAGCTGTAGACTGGCAATAGAGAGGTCATAACTCTTAGCTTATTCTTCTTCCAAAAAAGATCCCCCTCCAAAAAAAAAAAAAACTTACTATGGGGAAAACACACACAGACACACACCCCAACCACTACCTATTCCCTTGGCTGCACCCAATCTTCATCTTGTGTCCCCCAAATTTTACTCCAGCCTTTACTAGATTAGGTTCTCCTCTTGGTTGTCTGCTATAGGTATTAGGTAAAAAATGCGTCCTCGTTCTGAGAGATAGTTCTATTAATTTGTTAATAATTAATAAGCTGTATAAATCTTAAAACCATCTCTAGCCATCTGCACACAATGGGAAATACAAAAGCAAAATCTGAAAGGCAACAAAAATAATTAGTTTTAAAAAGACACCTGATTTGCAACCGACTGCTGTTGGGATGACGTGGGATTATCTCGAACAGAAGATTTTGCAGGCAGCATTGGGTAAACCAAGTATTCTAGGAATGCCTGAATTGCATCATCGGTTGGGCACACGTTTGATGAAGCCATGCCCTATCCAGTGACTTTTAGGTTCAGTCACTCTTTAGTTGTCATGTATGTAGAAAAATAACAAAATTAACGATTGAAGATCATTGTATATGCTTGTAACATTAAAAGGGAAAACCATAATAGTGAAATCGTGACATGTATTGCCAATCGGAATGCTTATTTTCAACTTGCAAACTGTAAAACGTATTGAATAATAAGATTCAATAGCAGGTGAAAATAGCTGGAACTATAAAATATGGCACATATGTACATTTTGTGTAATGCATAATACACTGATAGACCGATGATGAATTGAACTTCAAGAGTTAAGTGCCAAAACGCAAGTCATAAATTAACTTACTGGTCACATAAGTTGTGCGTAATTAATTCTTGAAATAATCTCAAATAACATCATTCTCTGTATATAAAGGGGGAAAAGGAAATTATGAACATTTCTCACACAATTTGAATAAGAGCGGGAAGTAAGTTCTGGCCCAAAAATAAATAAAAACGGGAAGTAAACATTTCTTATACACTTCAATCCGGCTCATTACACAGAAGTTATTAGAAAAAGGCTTAAATTTTTTATTATTACTACTTTATTGTTTCTAACATGCCAAAGAGCCTTCGATTTGGACAGCAGTTTCATCAGACCCAGCATAACTTGTGAGGAAATTGAAGTTCAGGGCATAGAGAGTGGTTTTACCAAACAAGTCAGCATCAATGTCTGCATATCAAATTTGCATTATCTCTCAAGAGAAACTTCAATTTTTTTAAAAAAAAAAAACGAAAAGCTGTCATGATGACCATAGGGAAACTTGAACCTTTGGTCTGACTAAATATCAAATCATGAATGTTAGCATCGTTTCTACATTCCTGAACATTATCTGCTTTCCACAACAATTTGACATATAGTCAAGGAACAAGGCTTCAGAAATTGTGTGAGAAATAGGGACAAGGCTCTACTTCGCAATATTTGCTTGCAGAAATAGTAAACTGACTTGTTTGACGTTAAGGTACTGCATTGAACGGGGAGGGGAATAAATCTTGTTTGATCAAAAATTTATAAACACTGAAAACTTGAAAATTCGAAAACGAAAAGACATATAGTCAAGGATCGCAAAGTAAACTCGAAAAATGATACAAGCCACAAAAATATCCAAATTTTGGAGCCAGCCAAAAAAAGGAACAGTTAACGAAACAGAAAACTTAAAATGCTGGAAGAAACTTGAAAGGAAAGTAAGGACTCTAGCTCACCGCTTCCTAGAGCCAGGGAGATTGATTAATTGAGGGAAACCGATCCAGTGAATGTTTTCATGAATACAGGTCCCGTGATACCCTGCCTGCACTATTGGAGCATTTTTTTTTTGAACTCCTGTATTTTGATTTA
>QFDD01006037.1:0-12941 GCA_006871305.1 Vachellia collinsii | reverse complement strand
AAAAAAGGTCTTTAGTCAATAAAGGTCAACTTGGAATATTGAAAAGTTGGCATGGATAATTTAGTAAGGATGTGGCATAATGTTTCTAACCCCAATTTTGGTGGAGTAATGAAAAATGGAAGAGGTCAGTGGATCTAGATCGTGGGCTTCAAAATGGCACTTGGAATTGGAATGGCCTCTGTCACTTAAGTCTGAATTCTAGCAATCAGAATAGGTTTACAAATATGTGAAGATCTGAGACTTGAACAGGGTGTAAATATATTCTGACTATGTGAACATCTTGATGAGAAACAATTAAACCAATCTTTTAATATGAGTTTTGATTAAAGAAACAAAACATCTCCTATAAATAGATTGGAATATAAAACTATTTTATGTTAGAAGGGAGATTATCTAATGTGTTGACATATTAAAAAAGGAAGGCACTCAACTGGCCCATAGCTATATTTACTATATAAGGTTATTCATTCTTGTAAGGAGAGTTTTTTGAAAAAAAATACTTTGTGGAAGAATAATTTCCTTCTAATGGATAGATTTTTAAAACTTTGAGCTATAAGCTTACCACTTGTAAACCAAAACTCCCCACAAAATTTTGGAGGGTTAAATATGGTGGAGGAAGCAAAAAATGATAAAAATTATTACCTCCCCTCCCCTCCCCTCCCCTTTTTTTAACCAAACACATTTACCCACTCTTCATCCCTCCTTTTTCCTCACCTCACCTCCCCTCTCCCACCAGACAAGGCCTGAAGGGTCTGCTAGTCGCAAGGGTTAGTGCAGGAATCTCAGTGTTGAGGCTCCAAAATTTATCGCAGAACATTTTGAAAAACAGTGGCTGATTTATTCATCTTGTTACAGAATTAATCTTGTGAAATTTGATTTATTCATCTAATTGAAAAGGCATGTTGAATCTGACTCTCAAGGATTTGCCTTCCTAAGCATCCAATCACCATGTTGATTTCTGCATAAATTGCCTTACTCAACCAGATTATTCCTTCACTAAGTTGAATTAGCCAAGATATAACCAGTTTATCAAGTAATCATTCAAGCTGGCATGAATTTGGTTTGATAATAGAAAAAAGAGAAGGAAAACATCGTGCAATATCCATTTTAACTTCATAGCTATTAATTATTGATCAAACAGTTTTTTTTTCCCTCTCCTTGCAGTACTTTCTATTCTAAGGGCCTGTTTGGATCAAAGAATCAATGGGAATAGAAAAGAATGGAAAGGAAGAGAAAGGAAATTTTTTTGATATGGTATGTTTGGTATACACTGGAATGGAAAATGATTTGATAGGAAAATTTTTGTTTAGTTGAATTAAAATGGTGGTAAAGTATATGGGAAAATTATGTCAAATGACCATGCTTTCCTGTAAAATGGTGGTAAAGTAAAAAAATTGAATTTTTATTTATATTTCAAAGGTAAATATGCCTTTTATATTTTCCATTGAATAATAGAAAATGGCTTCCCACCATTTTTGGTGGGAAGAAATCTTCCCATGGATGAAGGAAAATGGCTTCTCAAGGGAAGCCATTTTCCGTATCTAAATGGCAACCAAACAATGGAATGCAATAGAAAATGAGGATTTTCCTTTTCTATTGATAAATTATCTTCCAACCAAACGGGCCCTAATAGCATCAGCTCAAGAATTATTTGAAGAGCAACGCACGAAAAAATAAATTCAGGAAATCAAATTTCATTGTAGCATAATAGTATCCACTGTTCGAAAAACCGGACCAGACCGGCCGGTTCAGACTGAAAACCGGTGAACTGGCCACTGGTTCGATCCGGTTGACCGTTTGAACCAATCAAACCGGCAATGGTTCAACCGGTTCACCTCCTTTTTTAAAAAAAAAATTAAAAACTAAAAACAATGAAAAAAGAGGAATCAAAGTGTGATAATGTGGTTCATTAATTTTTTTAAAAAAATATGGTAGCAAAATAAGTCTTTAATTTTTTATTTTCTATTTAAACAAATTTATACATGAGGATATAAAATAAAATTAATTCATTTTATCCCATTTTTTATCACTGATATTTAATTAAACTCTAAAAATTTAAAATATAGGTAAAATAAAATAATATTATAGGTTTTATCTATTAATTTTTTTAAAAATATAATATAATATATTAAATTATATTATTTTAATATAACCGGTCTAACTCCGGCTCGAACCCGGTCTGAACCATTAACCCTTGAACCACTGTCTCACCCGGTTCAATGCCCGGTCCGATTTTTTGAACCTTGATAGTATCACCTGAAGAATTACTTGAACAGTAACGTCCGAAAAATAATTTATTCTAACAAATTTTGGGGCGCCATTCATAGTCTACACTGACTGCTGACTATGAGGATAATCATGAACATCAGGTAGCGGCAACAAGGATAACGAAGGGCACTAATTCTGACCCAAACAAGAAATTTAACCTATTTTCTGCATCTGGAGATTGGATGACAAGATACTACACATGTATACAGGATAATCGAGTCAAAGGAAAGATCAGTCTACAATCACATTACAAAGCCGTCTCTCAATTCTCCGACGCTTTTTTCCCTCATCAAGAGACTGCAAAAAGAATGATAAAAACCATGTTAGGTTTAAAGTGCTATACCAAGGGCTATATAGCATGCGTAAGATGTTTCAGATTCCCAGCATGAAATTGAGATTTCTTTATGCTAATTTCACTATCGACTTAATTAGACCGAATCGGTCAGCCAAAAAAAAAAAAATTCAGAGACCAATGAAAAAGTTTCAGGAAAACATGATCCACAAAATTACTTATAGCATTACCTCGCTGCCGGGAAAATAAGGAACCTGAACCCTTTTGGAGCCATCAGGAAGGCGTTTACTAGGTGATAGGCTTTCCATAGCAGTAAAAGCGTTGCAGACCTGCCTAAATGTTGCAAGAACAACATGGGAACGTTTATTGCTAAAACTTACTGAAGAATTTCAGTTTCGTTTATTTTATTTCGAACACAATAATTGCAATTGTAATTTAACAACGGAAGGAAAATTCCGAAGATAAGTTTTGTTACCTGACTTTGGATAGCCCCGATTAAAATATCCCGACAACCTGATGCATGCACATTCACTAAACTGGGGCATTGAAGCAACAGTCTCTCTGAAAAGTTACAGCAAATAATCAGTCGTATTTTACCCCAAAACAATCATATACATTTTTAAATTCCTAGGAAAAATGGTTTCAATTTCCCGTTAATTAGCTAGGGCACAGGGAAATGAAATGACTACCTGGATGCAAATTTGTACAAGAATTTAGATTCAGGTCATCGAGTTGCGGGCAGTTTAAATATAATGCCTGTATATTAATTGGAGACGGGAAACGATTAGGATTAGAAGTCGGAGCAAAGATATGCAATGAACCTCAGAGCGACGGAACTCACGTCTAAGCCAGTACAGCCCCATAAACTGAGTTTCTTCAAACGGGTATGTTTGATAATTAACTTTTGGTTCACAAGCGGCAAATTAATACCAGATGTTTTCAGTAATTTACAGTTGTTCTTATCAGTCATATGATTTATAGAATTAGGATGACAAATGGTCATGCCACAGTCCATAAGTTCCAGATACGGTAACTGAGCTGTAGCAAATTGTATGCCACCTGAAACGTAAGAACGGGGATAAGAAGGTAAAAAAGTGTACAAATATGCAAGCTCGAGAAGCACTTGAATCTATAAAAGGGTGATTACTTGAAGTCACATTGGGGCAGAGAGCAAGAAGGAGTCTTGACAACGTTTCTGGGAATACGTGGCAGATCATTCCAATGCCACTGTCACTGACGCTAGATCTGTAATCAAAGTGGGCAGTTGAACATATTTCTAAAGCGGGATAAACAAAGGTAAATAAAAGTAGTTTATATGAACTTCTGATGCTTATGTCGGACTTCCTCTCAAATGTATTTCCTACATGAGTTGCTATGAAATATTTGATGTCTTCAACTTGATTGCATTTTCCAGGAACATACCCGCTGAGATCAAGCAATTCTAGATTGGGATAGCTGGAGGTGATTGCAGCAACAGAAGCATCGGTTATTTGAGATCCAAGAACAAGTGAAAGCATTCGCAAACCCCTAAAATGAAACATTCAAACAAGCTTCATCAAGCTTCCTAGTTGGATTTTGCAAGCTACAACCGTCTAAAATGCTGCTAACTAGAGAAATGAAATCTTAGACATTAAGCAGTAGCCAATTAATATGCGGCTTGATTTCTCGTTGCAAGATGTAGCATAACACCAAAGTGCTTTGTTACACTAAAGAACAGGCTGAGGATGGTGTATCAAAGCTCAAAGCAATGTGGTTCATAAACTATTGTATGAGGAACTTAAATGTAGATAGCTTTTGCCAATAACTGCAGAACAGCCTCTGTGCCAGGATTCTGACAAACCTCAACTGAGCAGCCGTAAGAGCAAGCACAGCAGCGTGAGAAAGCCGGACCGAAGCTATATGTATATTCTGCAACTTTGGGCAACTTCTTCCTAAACCATCAACCAGAGTGGTGAGATCAGTGCCATCAATGTCTTGGCGGGAAAATTCCAAGGAGATCTCTCTCAACTGGGGACAGTTAAATACCTAAAGTATCAAAGCACTAATTAGTAATTATAGAAGAGTGCATTCTGAATGCAATAACTAAAAGAGCGTAGGATCAACTTTAACAATGGTCACGCCTTACAAAATTAAGGAAGGGAAAGCAATCACCATCTTAGAAAGCCAGAACAGATCCGACAGCCAGACTGTAGTAAGACTTGATGAGCAGAGTACAATACCCCCAAGATTAGAACAACCTTCCATTTTCAGGCTTTTTAAGCTTTGATTGTCAGCAACAAATCGACCTAGTTCTTCCCTGCATTTTCAAAATTATGAATAAACCATGTGTTTAGACAAACGAAGCATTTAATCTAGTTAATCTTGCATAAGACAAGCATCATAAACTGAAACAGGATGGCCAAAGGACAAAAGAAGATGCAGTTGGATGCGATATAAGAGCAATATCAATACAACCAAAAGCAGGTACGCTTATATGTAGATACAAGGATTCAGTAAAAGTTAAGGATGTTAGCATGGAAAAAGATATATTATATAAAATTTCTAAAACAGTGTTCGATATTTACAAGTTTGACAAATGTTACAGAATGCAAATTTTTTAAGGATATATCCATTACAGACATTTGATTTTAGTTCTGGTATACGCTAATTGAGACAGAAGCATGTAGTACACTTAAGAGATTAATACCAATGAGTATTTAGACATAGCGCCCAATCTAGTTTCTATTTTTATAATTAAAATTTAAAAGACTGGAGAAAATCAAATAGGAGGAATAGAAAACATAGGGAAGAGGAAAAGTTCCAGAATCACCCAACAAATATTAAAATATATTTCAGGTTTGTCTTTCTATTACAGTAGCTTTAAGCCCATTTGAGAAGACATAACCAAAGGTTATATAGTTTTAATTCATCGCCCAATCTCGCTTAATCCAATTAACCAATGTATGATGACTCAGGTAGGTTTGAATTCGGTATATATCACATTTGACTGTCCACCAATTCGATAAGTACTAACTTAAGATTATATATCTTCTCTTCATTGCCCAATTAATCGATGTGGGGCCCTTAATATATTCTAACAAAGCAAGACAAGCACCGCTAATTTCATATAGACATCCTCTTTTTTTTTTTTTTTAAAGAATAGATAGACACGAGTTGTTCATTCATCTTTGACACGAAGAATCCCCGAAGGCAAAACACAAACTCGATGTTATCGTGTATCTACACTAGAAGGAAGCATATATTAGACAAACGCATAGCACGATGCTCAAGAATTGTGAAGCTCGTTTTCCATAGACATAGTTCGAAAACAAAGGATAGAATCATGAATAATACCCATTGATCCGATTGATTGCAGCATCAGATGTTGAGATATCCATAAATTGCAGATTGGGACACGAGAATGCAACGCAAGCCAGCATCGTTGAATCGACATTACTGCATTATCAACGAAAATGTGTTAGATCTACAAAATCAAAGTGGATAAGTTTAACATTTTCTTGAAAAAAAATTCAGTGCTCCTAGCAGCATTGTTAAAAAGCTACAAGTTTTGATACAATTCAAGGTAAATACACTGATCATGGATCTTTGTTAGGAAAGTGTCCGGCAGTCTCAATCGTAATTTTTATCCTGATTCTTCCTCCGTTACTAATAGCTCAATCCCGTTATCTTGCCAGCGTTGCTAGTAGATAAAAATAATTTAGGATTTTTTTTCCAATTTTTCGTTAATAGATTAAACAGGGAAGAGTTGGGTTGGTTTCGATCTTTCATCCCGCATTTTAGAAGTTTTGCAGCCTACAATGCTGGAGAACTAATTCCTCGGTGAAGTTTCAATGTCTTAGATTATGAAGTTTAACTTAGTTGATTTAGTTCAACAACACAGAATCGGCCACGTAGAACTGCAGATTTGAAAAGCCGGCGATTCAGAGAAGCTCCACACCTTTCCATTCTGAGAGAGAGCCTCACAAGATTTGTACACTTTTGCAAAATCGATGCAACAAACCCGACCTGAGCTTTGGCCGGAACCCTAAGTCTCAGCTCCTCCGCCGCCCTCCACACCCTTCTTGCCGTAATATTCCATCCTTTACACACGTTCGCCGCCGACAACAGCCCCATCGGCGGCAATCTCCGCAGCACGTCCCATAGAATGTTCACTGGCAAGCCACAAGAGTCCAAATCAAAAGAATCTGGATATTCATCCTCTCTGTCGTCCAGTTCGGGCGGATCGCATCCGCCGGTTTGATTTTCGGCATCATCAAATGACAATGCCCGACGGAGGTAGGAATAAGGCCGTCGGAGCGGCGGCTGACGGGTTGGAGACTCGAAAACGGCAGAAAAGGCGGACACAACTGAATCGATAGGGGTAGCGGCAGATGGAGGAATGGAACTATTAACGTGACAGTTGTGGCCCTTCTTAGGCAGACCACAGCGGCCACAGTTATAGCTCCCCCTCTTTTTGCCGCGGTTGTAATCGGAGCCGATGCCAGAAGCGCCGGGGGGAGCGGTGGCGGGATCGGGTTGGGTATTGGGGGGGTGGTGTTGCATCGCGGGAGTGTTGTGGCGGGTAACGGAGGGGATGGGGAAGTAAAATAATAACGCAGCGCGGGAGAGTTGGCGCCATTTTGGAGTCTCCTCTCTGTTCAACTTTTTCTATTCTGCTTCCGTTGCAGTTTCACACGTACATCTGCTTGCCCTGGCGTAATAGCGTGCCCAACCAAGGAACAAAAAACCAAACCGGACCGGCCGGTCCTACAGACGAATCGGTTCATGGTTCGATCCGGTTAAATGAAAAACCTGATACTGGGTTGATCGGATCATATTTTTTTTTTCTTTTTTTTTAATATGATTCCTTTGCTTATTTTTAAAAAAAATTATGTTAAGGTCCCACGCAAAAAAATTAATATTAGAAAGGTCTTAAAATGTTTTATTAGCAAGTAAAAGAGCATCATTGACAAGTGAATGAGTTATAAGTAGCAACTTTTGACACCTTTCTGATATTAATTTTCTTGTGTAGGACCTTAATGCAATTTTTCTCTTTTTTTTATTAATATTTAGTGACAAAGAGAAGAATTATATGGTGTTTCTTCATTTCCTTTTTTTTTTACTACAAACATGATTTTTTTTATGATTAATTCTTAACGTTTTATAGTTGATAAATGAATTTTAATGATGTTTTTTTATTATAAATGATTATTAATTACAATAACTAAAAGATTTTAACTGATAAAAATGAATATTTTGAAATTAAACATTATTAAAAGTATTATATTTTAATATTATCAATTAAATGTCATTATTTTAATAGGCCGATCTGATCCATTAACCCTTGACCCACTGCCTCGACCGGTTCAGTGCCCGATCCGGTTTTTTGAACCTTGTGCCGAACACTTGGCCCATTGTTACAGTACACACTTAAAAAAAACATGGGTTAATATCATTCTTGCCCCCAAATTTACATGAATTTCAATCTTGATCCCACACATTTCAAACATATAATTTTGATTGATACAGTTTTATAAAGATTTATATGTATAAAAGCGTTAATTAATGACATTAAATATAGGTAAAGAACAACAAATTGGACCAACAGGTTAGCTGATTCTTGGTCCGGTCTAAAGTGACAGGGTGGACTGGATATCATGTTAACTGGATTGTAACCCATTCAACCATGTCAAACTAGCAGATTGGACGAGTGAACCAGTTTTATTTAAATTTTTTAAACAAAACTTGAATGTTATAAACATAAAAAAAATGGAATCAGAGTGGGAAGATATTATTAATTAATTTTAAAAAAATGTGGTTATAAAATTATCTTTTAATTCTCTATTTTCTATTTAAATAAATTTACTCGCAAATGAATAGGATAGAGTTAATTCATTTTATCCCAGTTTTTTTATTATTTACATTTAATTAAATTCTAAAAAAGTAAAATGTGACTAAAATAAAATAACATTATAGGTTATACAAATTGATTTTATAAAATAAAATATAATATACTAAATTATATTATTTTAATATAATTAATCTGGCTCCAATCTGACCTATCAACTTTTAAATTATTGTCTCATCCGGTTCAATACCTAGTCCGATTTTTTTAACATTTAATATATGAATTAAAAACAAAATTCATTAAAAATATATAAATTAAAACCAAAATTGATTAAAAGTATAGGGATCAAAATATTTTAATTTTGATCCCTATACTTTTAACAACTTTCAGTTTCAACCCCTTTATTTAACAGCAGTTATTAATTCCATTAAACATTAAAGTCCTTATAAATATATATATATATATATCTCACCCAAAAATTATATTAACGCACGAAAACAAATTTAGGAGCCATTCGCCTATTGATCCAATGACATATATATATATATACACACATCTCCCCGAAAGGAGGAAGATTATTGTAGGTTCTACGGTTAATGGAATGCAGGTCGATAATTTATGTACATAAAAAGAATCAAGAGGGCGTGTTAAATCAAAATATCTTAATTATATGGACATCGGCTCTGCTTCGTGTGTGGTAGTTCCATTTCTCAGAGTTACAGGGTGTCATGCGACGTTCTTTTGTTTTTGTTTTTAGGTTGGGGATGATGGTAGACTTCTTTCAGAGCTAGCAAAGGACAGGGGAGATCCATGTGAGCCTCGAACGGGGGAGGACATGTGTTTAATAACTCGCACGCCAAGTCCAAATAATTATAATTAACAGTCGTTTGTTAATTATATGAATATTAATTGTTTCAAGCGACATGATGGCCAGTGACTATCAAGTCTGGTTAGGTGTATTTACTATTTTTTTATCGGCCTGTTCCTCTGCGCAATTATTTACAACATGGATGGATACCCTATCGATTATCCGATTAAAAAACAACCCACGTGACTTGCGTTGAAGGCAAAATATATCCTCATCGATATGCTCTTCTTCTTCAACAGCCTCAAATACACAGTTGCTCCCCCGGCTTCATCGAAGCTTTGCCTCAACTCCTCCAATGGCCGCTTCATCAATCTCCAGCGTTGCCATTCCCTTGTCCAGGCTCCAGCTCCAGGCTGACTTCCCACCCTCCAGCAATTCCCAAGCACCGTTATGCCTCGCCTATAACAAGTCTCCACCCATGATGGCCAGAGATTTATCTACAAGAAAATCTACTCCGTGCAAGGTCTTGTCCGAATCCAGCTCGTGCTTGTCATGGATGATCACCGAGCTCGAGAGGGAACAAGCACGAGCAGACGGAGAAGGAGAACAACTAGTTGATCATGTGCACCCCGAAGAATCACACCGAGCAGGATTACCCGATGTTTGGCGCGACATCCACGGCGAAAACGAGTGGGTTGGTCTTCTTGACCCCATGGACCCACTTCTACGCTCAGAGCTGATTCGCTACGGCGAAATGGCTCAAGCCTGCTACGACGCTTTCGATTACGACCCCTTTTCCAAGTACTGCGGAAGCTGCAGATTCACCCGTGGCAAGTTCTTCCAGTCCTTGGGTATGACTCAACCAGGCTACGACGTCACGCGCTACCTCTACGCCACCGTCCTCATCAACCTCCCCAACTTCTTCAAGAAGTCCCGATGGCCTAGAATGTGGAGCAACAACGCTAACTGGGCAGGATACATCGCCGTCTCCGACGACCAGACCACCGAACGACTTGGCCGCAGAGACATAACAATTGCGTGGAGAGGAACAGTGACGCGGTTGGAATGGATCACGGACTTGATGGATTTCCTTAAACCCATCTCCTCCAACAACATCCCCTGCCCGGACCCATCCGTGAAGGTCGAATCTGGTTTCGTGGATCTTTACACATCGAAGGACGACACGTGCCGGTTCTGCCAGTACTCGGCGAGGGAGCAGATCTTGACGGAGGTCAAGCGGTTAATGGAAATGTACAGAGACGAGGAACTGAGCATAACGATCACGGGGCATAGCTTGGGGAGCGCGTTGGCGCTATTGAGCGCTTACGACATAGTGGAAACGGGGTTGAACGTGAAGAAGGATAGCAGAGCGGTGCCGGTATCGGTGTTATCGTTTTCGGGTCCGAGAGTGGGGAACGTGAGGTTCAGGGAGAGATTGGAGTGGCTGGGAGTGAAGGTTCTGAGAGTGTTTAATGCGCACGATATTGTGCCCAGGTTACCTGGTTTTCTGTTCAACGAGCAGGTGCCGTCGACGTTGATGAAGTTGGCCGAGGCTTTCCCATGGAGCTATTCACATGTCGGGGTGGAGCTTCAGTTGGACCACCACAACTCGCCGTTTCTGAAGCCCACCGACGATCCTGCTTGTGCCCACGACTTGGAGGCTCTCTTGCATTTGCTTGACGGGTTAGTATTTATTCAACCACATATTATCCTTGCATCTTTCCATCAAGACAATCTAATCCTCTTGCGAGCTTATAGTTATAAACACAACACGATTCCTCAACCAATATTAGAATTTGATTCATTTTAATTAACTCGGTCCAAGTATTTGCACATGGACAAATTTAACTCATGGAAGTGTTGTAAACGTGGTAATTACTCTGTCGTTCCTGAGTTGAAGGCCAAGCTCGCTAGAGAAACCAGAAGGAAAGAACTAGAAGAAGGCTAATCGAGATCGATCGGGATTTGGAGGTCTCTCCGCCCAACAAGTGGCGTCGCTATCGCTAAGGACATAAATGAAAGCTCAATATATTACATAATAATCTCGTCATGCCATCTGGATTCTGAGCAACTTTAACAAAAGTTGAAGTCTTAAAGTAATATGATGATCAGATTTCTAAAGATGCAAAGGGGTAAAAGAATTAAAAAAGAAAAAAGAAGCGGGTATGCGTTTGAAAGAATGACGGGGAGTCGATTTATAAACTGCAACTTGAAATTAAGAAATGGGTAGGCAGTGTTTATTGTTAAAGGATGGGAGGTCAGTGAGTTCCGATCAGTTTGGGGTATGCATTAATCAAACAGAGATGACTTGTAGGTTTAGAATGATTGTTTACTGATGACGATGTGTGATGGGTGCAGATACCAGGGAAGAGGTCAGAGATTTGTGCTAGCTAGTGGGAGGGACCCTGCACTGGTGAACAAGGCATGCGACTTCTTGAAAGATCATTACATGGTGCCGCCAAACTGGAGGCAGGACGAGAACAAGGGCATGAAGAAGAACAGGGATGGACGGTGGGTGCAGCCTGAACGCCCTAAACTTGACGACCATCCTCAAGATATTCATCATCATCTCGTCCAGTTAGGCCTTCTTCCTTCCTTTGATACCTGAACCATCGCTTAGCCCTCTCGTCGCTTTTCTCCGCTTTCTTGTAAGTGTCAAACCGGTGCCTGCCTCGGTTGACTGTGGTACAGACTGTATATACCTACCAAGGAATACATCAATGCCTTTAGCTCCTGTGTCACGTCTTGATTTTTTGTTTATAAATTGTTAGTCGTTGGAGTCATCTGAGGTCTCAATCAGTACACGGAGCCACGGAGATCACTATAGTCGCATATATATCCCGGGGAAGTTCTCCATCGGACATTACAGGGTACCTTTTGGAAACGGTAGGAAAAATGATTTTTTGGCCATGCATTTTGAAAAATAATATGTATTTTGAAAAATGAAAGTTTATTTAAATAAATATTATAAAAGTGATTTAGTGAAAAGAAGAACGCATCTCATTAAATAATACATACATAGATTTTATTTTATATTGTAATAGAATCATGGATAAAATAAAACGATAAGAAAATAGTCAAAAATTTTCAGGTCACGACTGAACATATATATATCGTGATTTTTAGTGTATTAGGTTTTGATTTGAAATTTTCACATTTAGGTCGCGATCTAAAGTATTCTAAGTTGTGATTTTAAATTTTTAGACTACCACTTATAATGTTAAAGTTGGGACATGTAATACATTCTGGGGGGGCTTTTTCTTCTCCTTTCTTCCCATAATGCGTCATGAGGGTCAAAATGCATTTTCTCCAAATGAGTTCTCAAACACACCTGAAAACTCCAAAATGCCTTCCTCCCTGACCTGAAAAATGAGATGCCAGACGCATTTGTACACCACTCCTGAGTCCTGACGTGTTGAAACTTAGATGATCAGATCATCTCATCGCTCCGGCCTGTGTAATTTTTGACACCAAAATCTGAGACAACTGTATCTCACACGCATTACATAATTATAGTTCTAGGGACGGCTTCTTCAATCACCAACGAGGTGTCTAATATCCTTATCAAAAGGGCGTCTCTGATGCCAACAAAAAAATAAATAGATTGAATAAAAAATACAAATTTAACATGACAATCTGTGCGTGTTTAATAAATCCAAGCCTTATTATGCACCTCAATCCTATCCTACAAATTTTACTGAAATAAAAAAATAGGTAAAAAAAATTTTCTTCCTTGCGAATTATTC
>QFDD01006036.1:0-16399 GCA_006871305.1 Vachellia collinsii | reverse complement strand
CACTCGTACCCGACACTCTCCTCTGACTCACTGTACCGAGACTGTCTTATTGACCGTGGGCAAAAATGAGAAATCAACGCTCGCTAGCAAACGTCTGAGCTTGCATCTGTAACCAAACACCTAGGGTTCGTTCCTTATTCCGGATTAGTGTTAACTTATCAACATCCCCGAAATTCTTTTTCTGGGCGCCAATCAGCCTTGATATATGCTCCTGGTAAAACTTCCCAACTTTTCACTTTCTCGTTAAAGGCGCGAAAGTCTCAATCAAATCCTTATGGTTATGGGTTGTGGGTTACGCCGCTGCACGCATGACAGAGACATGATTCAAAATTTCAGGATTGAAAACTTTTATAGATCTTCTCCGTATCTCGCATTATTGTTCTTCTGGGCACTGAAAATGTATAACCGTATAAACTGAATGCTTCCAATCGCTAACGTCGAGATGCTGAGAATTTGGGTTTCATGAAATTCTTCCTTGAATTAATAATTCTAACCGGTTTTATCATAGTGAATTTGCTTTTTGCTATCATCTCTTCTTGAAAACTTAAAATATTTGTTTTAGAAACAGATTTTACGTTGGGAGAATGGATTCATGACACTTGAAAGAATTTACATTCTGTGGCCAGTGCTTTATTGCTTGCAATATAGACTTCCCTTTTGTCCATATTTCTGGTTGAGAGTTAGTCCCCAAAAAACAAATTAGCTGGTAGTAATTCATAAGAAATTAGCTTGTATATATCAAAATACAATATTAAGATTTGAACTTTCATTTTTGCTCTTAGTAATTCACAAGAAATTAGCTTGTATGTATCAAAATATAATTTATTTTAACTAATCGGTTTTGCAACTCAAAGATGGTGGTATATGCCCTTCTTTATGCGCTCTTAATATACTATGTTTGCATGTTTTAGAGAGTAATGGGTAGCCAAACTGCTATGAGCAATGACCGGTCAAGGATGAATTGGACTCCAACAATGGAACGCTTTTTTCTTGATCTAATGCTAGAGCATTCTCACAGAGGGAATAGAGTTGGCCACACTTTCAACAAGCTGGCTTGGAATGACATGCTTACTATGTTCAATACTAAATTTGGCTCTCAATATGACAAAGATGTTTTGAAAAGCCGTTATGCAACATTGTGGAAGCAATTCAATGATGTAAAGAATCTTCTTTGCCAAATTGGGTTCTCTTGGGATTCTTATCGTCAGATGGTTATAGCCAATGATTTTGCTTGGGATACTTACATCAAGGTGCACTGCTGTATTAATGTAATTAATTATATACTGAAAAAGGTATACAATAACAGCAAATAACCTGCAGGTTCATCCTGATGCACGATGCTACAGAACAAAATCAGTGCAGAACTTTGATGATTTGTGTGTAATTTATGGCTCCACAATTGCTGATGGAAGATATAGTCTATCAAGCCATGACGCAAGCTTGGATGATGAAGCACAAAGATTACAATTTGGTAAGTGCTGCTTTCTGTGTCCAGTTTCATCCTATTGGCACATAATATTCATTGCAGCCGCAGATGAATTAATATATAAAAATCTTCCTCAACATAATTATGTTAATACTGTTCACATTATAACTATTTGTGAGCCTATCCTTTCATTTTGTATGAAAATGGGTCGGATACAAACTTTATGATGTCACTTGGAAGCAATCATAAACTGATTTCTAATTCCTCATCTACTTCCAGTTTTAACTTGTAGATAAGCTGAAAGATTTTGGGATAAATGAAACCAGCTTGCTCAAATAGTTAGTATGATATAATTTAGAACTTTTGGTACTTGAAGTAACTATGCAAGAAAAATTATTTATCCCGTAGTATCAGTAGTTGATTGTTAATCCTTTCTTTATAGATGATGAAATCAGAAGCGCTGCCCCATCCAGTAATGAGCATCCAAGAACAAACTGGACTGCTGCCATGGACCAATTCTTTATAGAACTTTTGCTCGACCAGTTGGGCAGGGGCACTAAGGTTGATGATTCATTTAGTAAGAAAGCATGGTCAGATATGCTTGTGATGTTTAATACAAAATTTGGCTCTCAGCATGGTAAAAGGTTTTTAAGGCATCGGTACAGGAAACTGTTGAAATATTACTGCGACATAACAGTTCTTCTAAAGGAAGGATTTTCATGGGATGAAAAACAACAAATGCTAGCAGCTGATGATAGTGTATGGAATGCTTATGTCAAGGTATGTGATTTTGAAGACTCTTAATGTGTGAGTTGGAGAGGAAAGAGGGTTTTATGTAGGGATACATGAACTTATTTAATGCAAGTTTCTTGGGGTTGATTGACTTAAAACTCTTGTAGGCCCATCCGCACGCACGAACTTATAGAATGAAAACTTTGCCAAACTATCATGATTTGGAATTAATTTTCAGAAACGGATCTGATGATGACATGAGTAATTTGCATCAGGGGGGAAACCTTCAGGATGTCATATCAGAGATAAATGCTGGTGAGTGACAGCCTTCAACTTTCTTATTTGCTGGTTTAAGTGATTGTGTTTAAAAGATTTACAACTTGGTCCATAATGGTCATTACAAACTCTTGGACAACCAGCAAGTGCACTTGTCTGTTATTTTATGCCTTCCATAATCCTTATAATTAATGCAATCTGGATCTTTTATTACATGAAAAGATAATCTTCATTGTCCTTGTAAATGAAGTCGTGAACTCAAACGAGGATATTTCATTGCTGTCTTGTAAATTGTGATGTAATTGATGGTGTTATAATTCAAAATTTGGTGCTCTTAGATAATTGGAGAACATATTGTTCCGCTATGACTTTGTCTTCTTCTGTAGGTGATGGAAGAGGAAACCACAACACCAGTGGCACAGATCGTACAAGAACACACTGGACACCTCCAATGGATCTTTGCCTCATTGACTTGTTGTTAGAGCAGGTGAAAAAAGGAAATAAATTGGGGCAGACATTCATTACCCAAGCTTGGAAGGACATGATTGCTTCTTTTAACAGAAGATTCAAATCTCATCATGACAAAGATGTTTTGAAGAATCGTTTCAAACATTTGAGGAGACAGTACAGAGACATAGACAAGCTTCTTCAGCAGAGTGGGTTTTCATGGGATGATGCTCGAGAAATGGTTGCTGCAGAGGATTCTGTTTGGGATGCTTATACAAAGGTGAGCTATTCTACACTAATAAAGTGTCTCAATTTTTTTTGTCGCTAACAAACAATTGCTGCAGGTACACCCTGAAGCTCGATCACTTAGGGTTAAAACTTTGCCAGGCTACCGCAAATTATGTGTTATATTTGGAGAGGAATGTTTTGATAAAAGATACCGCCTTTTGGCATCTATTACAGACCCTAGTGGTGAATTGCCGACATTGATAACTGGTATGTTTTTTGTGTGACTTCCGTTTGCAAGGGAATTTCTAGGGCAGCTTGTGCTGGGAGATTGAGTGGTCATTGAAAAAAATAGTGTAATAGTGTTTTGTTGCCTTCTAGACTGCTTCTTAAGGTTGGACGGCATTGTTTATGCCAGCAACAACCATTTATTAGCTCCAAGAAAGTTTTTCCAGACAGATCTTTAACTAAATATTGATAGAACTGATTATTGGAAAAGCTGGATTTTAAAACCAATTTAATATCTTATTTTGGGATGATATATATGGAGGCTGGGTGCTGTGAAAGATACTTGCATCCTTACGTATGATTAGGTTCTGTGTTAAATTGTGAACTACGCCTTGAACTTTGGTTAGAACAAATTGCTCTCTTTTTCCATGATTATTTTTATCTGTTTTCTCTTTGGATGTCCTAAATTTAGTGCTATATGACAAAACTATTGCCTTATAATTTTTTGGTTTCCTTTATTATCTTTTCTAATTGCAAAATTGAGTAAATAAAAAAATCTGAAACCTGTAGCCTTAGTTATGGGTAACACAGGAAAGCAGTAGTGTGTTAGCAATTATGTGAAAATAGAAATACTTGTATTATATTAATATTAATTCTCACCCAGCTTACATAGAATTTGTGTTCCTAAAATGACAATCTTTCAGGACAAAGATAGTAAGTTGACATTTTTGTCTATAATATCAATATATTGTGAAAATATTTCTAGGCATTCATGACACTGCAATCTTATCCTGTGCCACTAATTCATAACAATTATTTCAAAATGTTGATTAGTGTTAATTTGATTGGTATTCATTAGGTGTAGTTAGATGATGTTCTTAATGCTTATGGATATATTGTAATTCAAAGGTGACGAGAAGAATGGCAGTTTTCCTCGTGTTAATGATGCAGCCTCTACAATAGAGTGGACAAAGTTTATGGAACGCTGTTTCATTGACTTCATGATTGAGCAAGTAAATCAAGGGAATAGAATTGGAAATAGATTCAATCAGCAAGCCTGGGCTCATATGATCAAATCATTTAATGCTAAATTTGGACTTCAATGTGATAAGCAGTTCCTTGAAGATCGATATTTTTGCGTGATGAAACAGCATGATGACATCAGCTGTCTTCTCAATCATGATGGATTTGCGTGGGATGAAACGCTACAGATGGTAATTGCCGAGAATGATGTCTGGGAAGCCTACATCAAGGTATATTCTTTCCTCCATCCACACTGCTCTCTGATATATTTTGGCCGCTGTCTATATGTTGGCTCCTGTTAGTGTCCCTCTGCTTGCATTGCAAGACTACATTTGGAACTTATTTTGTAAGTCTACTGTTTCTCGCAATCCTGTTTTACTCCAACATGTCAATATCTGATGTCTGTAGGACCACCCGGATGCCATCTCATATAGAAACCGGTTTTTGGATCTATATGATGACTTATGCAAAATTTTTGGACGGAGAGCATCAGATGCAAGGGTCAGTACTCAGGGTGAGATCCATTGGCTGGAAGCAGACAATAGTACTATAGAAATAGATATGGATGGAACGTGTGGAAATTTGATTCTGACTGACAATAGTGAAATATCAGGTCAGGATGCGGAGAGGCCAAGAGAAAAGGGTATACATAGAGCTTCTGGGATTTCTGCTGTGGTGGGCAACACTGAAATAGGAGAGCAAGATAGCCAAAGACCAAACAAGTTGGATCCCGATGATCGGGCTGTGACTGGCAACACTGACGTATCAGACCGAGATATGGAAAGACTGGATGAGATTGATATGGTTGAAACATCTGGAAATTTAGTTATAACTGCCAAGGCTTCAATGTCAGGCCCAGATATAGAGTGTCCTGGGAAAATAAGAAGGGATGGACCATCTGGATACGAAGTTGTGACTGGAAACACAGAAACATCAGGCCCAGATAAAAATGTGTTGATGAAACTTAATATGGGCAAAACGTCTAAAAAATCAGTGGTGACTGGCAGCACGGAACTAAAGAATTGTGGTAAAAAAAGGCCCGGCGAAGTGCCATCTGACTCCAGGCCTCTTGACAAAAAACCAAAGAATGACCAGAGAATACGAGAAGCTATATCTGATATGGCGGACCCAGTCAAAAAACTGATGAATAAGAAAGAGAAAAACAATGATAGATCTTTTCAAAATGCTATAGGTGCTCTCCAAGCTATGCCAGACATAGATGAGGAGTTGGTAATGGATGCTTGTGATCTGTTGGAAGATGAGAGAAAGGCAAAGACCTTTTTAGCTTTGAATATTCCTCTCCGAAAGAAATGGTTGCTGAGAAAGCTGCGTTCACAGTAGTTGCCTACCATGCTCGTCCAAGTTAAAGCAATTTTTTGAAGGTTCTGAAACTAGATTGAACTTTTCCTTTTCGCGGGTTACTCTGGTATAGTCATAGAAACAAACCACAGGGAATTATGATTTTGTACATTTCAGCACGAAGCTCAGTATTTTAAAGCTTTCTATCTTTGGAAGATTTTGAAATAGGTCGTTGGGTCTGAATCGAATGGTTATCGATGAAGCTTTTCCTGTGATGTTCCCCAATCCCATCGCAGGCAAATAACGAATGAGACAGCAATGCCTCACTCTCTTGTAAAAACCCTCACCCCCTCTTGCTTTTTTTGGGGCTTTTCCTAAAATCGGTACTATGGGAAAGGCTGGCGGTAATGATCAAGCTTCCGTTGATATCTCGAAGTTTTGGTACATCTTCCCTCCAATCCCCTTCAGCAGTTTGGTTTCTCAGATGGTTCGGTTTAGGCTATTCCCTGTCTGTGATCTGCTTGTTGAGATGGCTCTATTTAGTAGTTTCGTTTGCCTGATTTACTGGTGGCCTCTCTAGTTTCCAAAAACCCTAGCTAAAACCTTGTGAAAGGCAAGATATGAACGTCAATGGAAAACACGGATGAAGTCTCTAGATCAAAACCATCAGATTTTGTGCATTAGATGCTTCTGATTCGCCAGCGTCCCATGGAGTGGTTAAATCTCTGCCTAGTATTTCACCCAAACACGATATAGACATCTCTTATAATAATTTTTTCACCCTGCTAAAAGTATGCCTTGAAATCATGCAGGATCTACCATCACCTAACTGGGCAAGTCATTAATCATCATTTTGAATCATTTCTATCCAAATTGTTATAAAAAAATTTCGCTACATTTTTTAAAATTTGTAATAAAATGTTACTTTCGTTACTTGAAAGTATTACGTAAGATCTGCTTCTGTATCTAGTCTAATGATATAATTTAAACATCGAATAGCATTTGTGTAGGAGAACAAAATTTTGCAACCTGAAACATAATGCATTATCACGTGCAGTTTAATTTGTATCATTCAAAAATATGCCACAAGCAATGCACTAGCTATCTGGCCAACCAAATCACACTAGCTATAGGTGAATGGCATATTAAGACTGGGAAGATCCTGTGCAACATAATTAGGCCAGTCAGTGATTAAACTCAGATTCAGCGATGCACTTCTTCAATAGCACAAACTCCAGAATTCAAACAAGGCCAAGTTTTCTAGAGAGTGTTGGGGATGAGGATACAGAAAACCAAGCCGATAGCTGTTACTTCGTCTGACGCTTCATCAGCACGTACTATTCGTATAGATTAATTAAAAATATGTGCTAAAAGCAAGTAGCCATTTCGTACTACGCAGCATACCCATCACCCGCTATTGCCCACATTGACACCTTATAATTCTCTTTACATCTAGAGGTCTGGGGTACCTCATACATCAATCAATGTGCCAATTTCTTCAAATGTTGAAAGGTCTTTTGTTTAATCCATTGTCGGTCATACGGCAGGTAAGCCTGGATAGAATGATCATAGCTGCACGTAGAAGCAAAACAGTAACATCAGTCATTGCCAAGACAAAACAAGAAGAAATCTGGACAAAACATTAAAGATCGAATATGCACAACTTGAGTTATTACATTAGGCCATCTCGTTTGTTATTTTTCCCATGAAAGTAGACCAAAGATAGTGGGGCCAGTATGTAATACAGCAATTTCGTCATCTGTTTTGCATAATGTTCTTACAGGCGCTTCATGAGCGTTTTAAAGGAAAAAAGGTAACGGGCTCCTATAATTATGTTTTCTCCAACCATGGATTCTCAGTATTTACACGCTAATACCATGTTAATGCAATGTGTGATGTGGAGGAGGGAGGGAGGGAGCATGATGAGATGTGAAAAAAGGGAGAGGGGGGGGAGTGAGAGATAAATACACTAGAGCACTCATGTCTGCAAGACCATCTATGAAATTGTAGAGATCAGCAATATCGTATGAGAGATTTCTGATGGCCGGATTTAACTCCTTAAGCTTCCTTTCATATAAAGCGCAGATACCTGAACAAGTACAAGGATGTTCATTAACTTTAAAATTGGTAGACTCCCTGGGTCACCGCAGTTACATATTTTTCATCATAAATAGAATGCGCAAATGAAATCAAATGTCAATTGTAAATTGAATACTAATTCTTGCAGCGCTAGATATACATGTGCGTATTTGTGTTTGGTAATGGATACCAATTCAATATAAAATGCAAAAAGGTTGTGACTGGAAAGTTCAGAAGCAACCCAACTCTTGAGAAGTGTCTGAGATTCTAACTTACTAAACCACAAAATATAAGATAATTTTATTCCTTGCTTCCAAATGAACACTGAATTAATTATACTTCCCAGTCCTGGAATTCATCATTACCGAGCCATAGTTAAAAACTAAAACTTTATAAGGACAAACCAAGGGAAACAGAGAAAACCAACCATGTGCCAAACCCCAAGTAGAACCTTTGTAGAGAAAAAAGGAAAAGAAATATAAAGGATCTCTTTCCAAGACCAGAAGTAATATTGACACTAAAATTTTCATTTTTTAGTACACCTCGGAAATAAGTATAATATCATTAATGCAGTGACCTCTGTTGCAGAAATCCATCCTAACTCAAAAATCCAGCATATGATATGGCTAATTACATTATTTTCCACCTACAGCCTCAAAACATAGCTCCATAGGTTGATAATGAAAACAGGGAAGTTAAATAAGCAGCATTAAAAAAAAATTGGCATAGGAACCCAAGAAACCACCCAACTTTTCTTTCAAAGTATAAAGTACCACATCCAAATTAACTGAATCACAACGCAGAATAGCATCATAACAAAATCAAGATATTAAGGCAGAAGTGTTCAGCAGAAGCACATCAGAGCCTCTAGGCTAAACATGAATCATATCTATCTCCAATCTCCATTGTTTTAACCTAAAGATATAAACAGTCTACAGGGATATCACTTTTCCCATTTCTCTCATAAAAAGAGAAATATATTTATGCATTCTTCCCTTCATTCCATACATCACTTGCTATTAACAAATTATAATCGGAAAAGTTAACATTTATAACCTGACATCAAACAAAATTTCAATAATCACACTTACAACGCATTATGAATATATGATAAACTGCAATCCATGAAATAAAGCAGTTTAGCGTAACAAAGCCTTTCTCCCATTTAAATTGTCATTTTTATCTGTAGATGTATGTTGATGTTCACTAAATGAAATTTATTTCACTGTCTGACTAAATAATAAATTGACCAGAAACCAAATTTACAAGGTCGTAGAGTATTCTGATTATATAGATAAGCGGCTCTCTATTGAATATTCACAAAAAAGGAAGAATTTCAACTATCCTAGAAGAAAATTTCTCAAGACATTCCTGACTTATTTTCAATTCGCAAAGTTGAATATCAAAGAGAACATAAGAGATGTCTATTTTGATGTCACAATATTAAATTAGCTTGAGAATAAGAAAGCAAAGCAAAGATACTGGCAACAAAAATGGTTATGAGGATGATAGGATTCCCACGGCAAGTTATACCCATATGTAAGACATACCATCCATTGCCTGACTTATTGACTCATAATCCATAAATGTTCTAGTTGCCCTGTTCTGAGAGGTCTGCATTAAAATAATTGTGTGGCGATTCGCCTAAATAAGATGTCAAAAAACAAAAATATAGTTAGTACATGGGAAGTTACAAACATGAAATTAATTCTTTAGTCACAGATGAAAAGTTAAAACACAAATCATATGTTGACATTTGCCAACTTAACTTTTCCCCACAAGTTTTAAGTTGAAGGAAATCATGTCGACACCGATAAACCTAAATCGTACTATACTGGAAATGAAGGCTAGATGTCGCCAACAACATGGATATGGAAATCTACTAATAATGCGACCTACACAACTTTTAGGTCAGAATAGAACACAGCTGCAGTCGTGATTCCACCTTAAGCAGGAAAAAATTTAAGTCAGGCGGACCACTAGTACACTTGCGCAAAGTGCAAACTAATGTCGCGTCAAAAGCATTGCCCTGAAGTACTAATAACCATCCCACTAGCACAACAGTCAAGACAATCCCTGACCGCCCAAACCATACCTTCCCGATTTCCCAAAAAAAAACCTAGCTACTAGTCTTCTCCGTATTTTTTCTTAGAGATCATACTAGGGATTTGCATAGCCCTGATTTATTTCGTAATTGCGAAGGTGATGAAAACTTAACCATGGGAGAAGAACGGTGATCGGTGGAAGTCGACGGAGGGAGTGTCGGATGAAGCTGATGGCGTCGTTCGTGGGAGCTACGCAAGGCACCAATGAATGAGGCGACCAGAGGGGCGGACTCGACTTTAGTGAAGAGCCGCTGGAGTAACGCCAGATAAGCACTGACGAAGATACGAGGGCGAGAGAAAAATTGTTTCGCGAATATAATTTTAAACCGCCAAAATAAATTTATTCTTGGTAAAAATTAAAAGAAATTAATTCCACACAGTTTAGAAATTTAGTTTAACAATTGATAATTACTGTGGAATATACCAATATACAATATATACTGTGAGATAGTGTTTGTTCTGTTTAAAAAACCGTTGGGAAATGACAATTTATCTGTTGAGAGTTACAATTTGTCTTTCAAATTAAGCTAGTAAATTGTCAAAAACAATAATACGGACATAAAAAGTAGATCAACTGTGAAGAAAAATACCTGTGGTTCTTCACTTCTTTGTCAGACTAAATAATAAATGTGAAAATATTTTGTACCATGGTTTTTATATTAGAAGAATAGGATTAAAAAAAATACATGTAGTTCGTGTACAGTATAAAATAAATAAAAATTTAACATTATAAAAAAATGCCACTTATCAAATTCTCTGCCCATGCTACTTTGGAGAATATTCATACAAATTTATTTATTATGTGATGCGACTTTTTATTCATCAAATTGAATTTTTTTTATTTGCACAACTATCTTCCAAGTATAACTGCATTGTTCAAAAAATCTGACTGGACACTGAACAGGTCAAAGTAGTGGTTCAAGAGTTAACGAATCATATTAGGGTCAATCTGACCATATTAAAATAATAACATTTAATTAATAATATTAAAATACAACAATTTTAATAATCCTTAATTTCAAAATATTTATCCATATAAATTATAATCCCTTAGTCACTATAATTAATTATCATTCATAATAAAAAAACATTATTAAATTCATTCATATTAGTAGGAACTAAGCCATCAAGAGAAAACTAAATAGAAAAAGTATAAGTGGTAATAATATCATTCAAAGTTAAGTGTTCATATTTTCATTACCTTCTCAAGGGTTAATGGATTTGCAATATCTTCACTATTAATAAAACCTTCAAAATTTATTGTATATGCATCATCAAACTATGGAATAGAATCTTCTTCGATCACCTAAAAGTCCACTTCATCGGTGCTTTCATAATTGATTACATCAAAACTTGTATATTCTCTCTCAATGTATTACTTTAATGACAATTTAAATTTCAATTAAAGTAAATGTAAATCCTTTAAAATAAAAGCATTGTTACCTTCTAATAATTAACGCTACGTATCCTTCAATTGCATATTATAATTTGTGAAAACCAAATCATTCAGCCTTTTAAATTTCAGTCTATTGCCTCTTTTCGTATTGATGAGCTCAAACAAGCTCCAATTTCTCTCTTAGCCGGAATAAAGAGATGTTTGGCTAAGAATACGCATCGCAATATGTAGCAACTCTGGAACCAAACAATCATAGTATGTCCATTATTCATCCTCATAATAAAATACATTTAGTATATAAGATTCTATAGAATTATTGTATATATAAAATTATAAACATGAATAGTAACAAGGATCTAATTTATGGGTTGCCTTTTTACATGTGGGTCTTTGAATGGATTATCTTCCGGTACATGATCATTTGTTTCATTATCATGAAGCAATTAACATTTTCCTTCGAATTTGACTCCACCGCATTAATCAAAGCATGCATTAAACTTCATTGTTAATAAAGTTTGAACCATACATGAATGAATGCAGGGTTCAATAAATATTATATTGTATGGAGATTGGTTTCCAAATGCATATCCCATTGAACTCGACTAATTCTAATGTAGGGCCTGCAATGCTCCTTATTCCTCTTAAACATCTCCTTAACAATGTTTTTAGCCCTCTGCATGCCATCATGAACATAAGGTAATGGAGGCCTCTTATCGAAGTCAACAATTCTTACCAGCTTTACAAAAGAAGATACAAGCCTTACAATTCAACAATAACGAGGAAAAAAAACTGGATTGAGCACTGAACTGGTTAAGACGGTGGTTCAGAGGTCAACGAGTCCGATCAAGTCAACCTGACCATATTAAAATAATAACATTTAATTGATATATTAAAATACAACAGTGATAATAATTATTAATTTTAGAATATTCATCCATGTAAGTTACAATCCCTTGGTCGCTGTGATTAATGACCATTGATGATAAAAAAAGTATCATTAACTTTATTAATATTAATAGGGACTAAGCCATTGGACGGGGTTAAATGAGGAAAAATAGAAATGGTAGCAATATCATTTGAAGTCGTATGTTGAGGGAGATCCATATTTTTATTATCATTATCGGGAGTTGATGGATTTGCAATATCTTCATTGTTAATAACACTTTCAAGATTGATTGCATCTACATCATTAAACTCTATAACAAGATTTTCTTCTACCATCCAAAAGTTCACTTCATTAATGGTTTCACAATGATCGCATCAAAAATTGTCTTCTTCTTTCTCAACTCACACTCTGCAATAGAGAAATAGGTAGGGGTGAATTAATCTTAAAGGAAAGTGATATCCACGTTTTGGAGATACCGTAGATAACTTTATTTTCCATATCTTTTTCTTACACTATTCAATAACAATTCTCACTAACTTTTAGATTTATCGTTTTTTGAAACTAATTTGTTTGATTTATAAACTAGTTATATGCATAAATAAATATTTTTTAGTAGTGTATTTAACTTCATTAATCTCACCAACAAGAATTAACTGATTTTTAAAATATGAAACTGAGGTATTAAGAAATTAAACTGCCCAAAAAATAACGGGGCACACCAAGAACAATTGGTGTGCCATGTGTGTACCCCCGTCAAATTTTATTATGCCATCGTTTGTTGAGCATGGCCATGGTGATAGGCAGACAAGTCAAAGTGAAGCTTCAGCCACCAACATGGCAGATATGAAATCTCGGAATTTTAAGATAATCCTTTTTAGGATTCATCCACTATTTTTTTTTTTTTGATAAGAAGGAAACAAATGAGAAGGAAAACTTAACTACTAATCGAAGCTATTCGAAATAAAAATGGGATAATCTAAAGTCGTGTAATGGAGTCCTGGTGGCATGGAAAGTGCACGTTTGGCAAGGCTGTCTGCAACCCCATTCATCTCGCGCTTGCAATGGGTTATGTCTACCGTCCAGTCCCTTTGCAGTAAACTGTGACAGCTTCTGATCAGATCACAATATTCATGCATTCCATCATCTCTTGCCGAAATGAGCTTCAATGCATCCCACAGTCGCTGAATATTCGAACCTTTTTGAACCCTCCATCCCAAGCTCTTCGCATACCCAACATACATGCCCACAACTCTGCAAAAAGAGCATCTCCTTCTCCTATATGGAGCATAAAAGCATCCTTTAAATCACCTTGATGATCCCGAATGTATCCTCCACAACTGGCTCTTCCGTTTGTCAAGCTTGTTGTTCCATCTACGTGCACTGATACCCATCCTTCTTGCAGCGTGAGTTCCTGCGTTCCTACCCTCCCTGTACCACCTCCAACCGGAGTGTTTTTCAGAGCAACTCGAGCATTATTTAGGTTGGAAATAATGGCTTTAGTCCTCTGAAGCACCTGATGAGGACTTGTAATGATATTTTTAAAGGTTCGTTCATTCCTTCTTTTCCACAATAGCCAACAAAGCATTCCAAATCTCTCCCTCCAGCCAACCTCTTCTAAACCTACCGTTGTATTAAGATTTAAGTGAATCCATTGCCAAAGGTTGCAAGCGAAGAAACTTTGCTTAAAAGAAGGCTTAAGCAATAAAACCCACAATGATTCATCCACTATTTTAATACTAGTCCTATTTGTTTTCTTAGGATTTGGTTCAATGTTTCATGATCTTCAGACTTCGCTGCTATACCAAAAATAGTGTCTTCGTTCTGTCTACTTAATTGTATAGCATGGGCTGAGACAAGAAACACACTCAACAAGGAAGGGATAAATCAAAATCTAAATTAACTCTGGATTTTTTTTTCTTTTTAAGCATTACCCTTAACTCATTGCTTTAATAAATCTTAACTATTCCATTTAATGGTATTACAATTTACAACTCACTATCCTTGATCTTAGCCAGCCGAGAAAAGTATGCAATTTACAACTCACACATATATAACTGACAGCATCTTTAAAGTTGAGACGAAGCAAGCATCATAATTATTCCCTCAAAGACTTTTGATTAGGTTCAATTAATTTAATCTGCCTACATAACTGTGTTTCATTAGCCAATCATCTCACTCTTTATTGAACACGTCTTGAACTTAAAAAAATGCGATTCCATTACCATTTAAAGCCAATCCACCTACAATTTGAAATATCATTATTTAACTGGAAATCCATATGAAACAATATAAGATGCATGATTATGTGTGATTATCTACCAAACTTTAATAAAATTAACTATGTCTTTAATATAATAGTTTGCTGATTTTTTTTTTTTAAATTAGGAAGTCAATCAACTGATATATTTATTTTTATTTTTAAAACTAATTTGCCTATATACAAACTGATATATAATATAATGATACACATAATTATTTTAATGCATTACAATTACAATTGGGTAATTCATTTAATTTTTTAAAATTTATCATTAAAATTAGTTAAAAATAACAATTCTTTTGGATAAATTCAAACCTAGTCTCCCTCGAGATGCGAATTTGTGAGCATTGTATGGTTGTAATTGCAAAGCAGATCTTGTACCAATTTTTAATCACCTTCTTAATTCTGTCTTGACGCGACTCGAACCCGCCCGTTACAGTAGAATGTGATGATATAAAGCAACTGATTGATTTATTGACGTTTATTCTAATAGTAATAGTAAGTTTGGGAATGATTTTTTTAAATGATTTTACGTAATTTAAGGTAAATATGTTAGAGAAGTTTTATCTCGATTTACGTAAAAATGTTTTTTAAATGGTTACCAAACAAACCCTAAATCTAGGAAAGCTGCCAAAAAATGAGAAAAAAAAAGGAAGGGATTAAAATGGGTGAGCAGCCTCTCCTTTTTTTTTTACCCCATTCAATAAGTTAAATCAATATTTTCACGGTTTCGAATTTAAATTTATTTAAATCATGTATAAATTATCAATAAATTATTTTTTTGAACATTCTCAAACTGTTAAGAAATTTTAATAATTTGTATTCTTTTTACAATTTTGCATCATTTCTAATGATAATTTTAAGAAAATTTAAATTATTTAAATGTTGATCTAAATGAATAAAAACATAAAAAGAAAAGAGGAGGAACGCTTTTCTAACTAAGATACCGAAGGAAAGTGTCAAACTGTCAATCACCAAACCCCAGTGATTTTTAGATGTATGAACATTACGGACTTGTTTATCAATCTTCTTTAGAATTACTTTTATATAAGTTGAAATAAAATTCTTTTTACATAGAAAAACTAATACCAAACAAATTATACATTAGTGGTTGATGGTTGATTGATTAAAGACATTTTTGTAGAAATAAAAAAGGGTAAAATAAGAAGGAATTGTTTTATACACGATAAGATAAAATAGCTGCTAATCTTTTTGTTTTTTCGAGTTGGGGGAATGTGAACTTATCACATAAAATAAGTTAAAATAATAAAATAGTAAAAGTTAGTTCTTTAGTTATAATTTACATTATTTTAAAACTCAAGGATATTTCGTGTAAAATCGTGCTTGCCTTTTTTAAGAATAAGGGCCCTTTTTCTCACCAGTAAATACTATTTTTTAACATAGAATGGATAAACTCTCTTAATTAAATTTATTGTATATATAAACACTGATTTCTACGTTGCATCCACTTGCTTAAAAAATAATCACCTGCAACCCTCACCATTTTAAATGGGGGCACTCCTATATTTTATCCAATCTAAACCAATGAAAAACTTCTATGTGTCAGGATATAAACCTTAGTTAATTTTTTAGAAAGATTAATAAAATTAAATAATTATTTTAAATTATATATCGGTTTAAAGTCAAATAAGTTATTTAGAAAAAAATGAGAAATATATAAATTTATTTAATATATTCTTTTTAAAAAATCAACTAAAATTTACATTAAAAAAAATACAGAAGCCGGGAAGTTGGCAATATATATATATATATATATAAAAGCCGGGGAAAGAAAAATAACGGACAAAATGGAGGATGGGATGAGAACGAAGCCGGAAGGAGAGGGAGTCCAGGGACAAGAGTGTCGTCGTCGTCGCCTTCCATGAACATTCATTCGGAAATTCACGGAGTCCAATGTCATTCCTTTTTCTAAGTGGCGTACCGCTTCTTGACTCGCCTTTCATTCTCTTTCCTTTTCCTTTCTATCCAAAGCCATCGTTTTCTCCAGTTTTTTTTT
>QFDD01006035.1:0-15785 GCA_006871305.1 Vachellia collinsii | reverse complement strand
CTACGCGGAGATCCTGCTGTGTAGTCGGTTGGTGGACAGGGGTAATGGCACACAGCCGGTCCAGCCCTTGGCTACGGCTGCAAGGGGGATCGTTACATAAAAAATATAATATAAATATATATATATATTTTTCCGATTCCCATTGTCTCCCACTAAAAAATATAAAATTATATAATATATTATAATAATATAATATAATATATTATAATATAATATTATAATATATTATTATTATTATAAAAACAAATGGCCGACAAAAACATCCTCCACGCAATAATAATAATTATAATAATATAATAATATATAATAATATAATAATATAACATGCAGACATTCCATTCCGTGATTCCCTCCTCCACTATTTATAAAATATAATATATTAATATAATAAAATATAATATAATAATATAATAACATTTTATTATTATTATTATTATTTTTTTACAAATAATTATTTCTTAATTATAATTAAGGCACAAAAATAAGATTCAGAATGTTACACTGCTGCTCTTGGGCAATTAGGAAGGAGATGCATCAGGTCCTCCTCCTGTTCACATCCATAAGGGCACTCGGCTATCATATTCAATGTGTTTCACTCTCAATTGGGCAGTATGAATTCTTCCATGTCCTGCTAACCACAAGAAGGATTTAATTTTTTCTAGTCTAGGCCATCACCAGATAATCTTCCAAATAGTATCCCTTTCTTGCTATGTACTTGCAAAAAGCAAACGATAAGCAAAGTTAACAGTAAAACGACCGTCAGTGGACGGTTTCCAGAATATTTTGTCCTCTCCTCTCTCCTCTTTTAGTGGGTGCGCACAGGTAATTTGACTAATGATGTGAAGAGGAAACCACTGCTCCATTTGCCTTCGATTCAAATTCCCATCTTGGTGGATGTAGTCAACCACACATTGATTCTTGTCAATTCTATCCTCATACCCTGAAATTATATCAATGAGAGGTCTGTTCAATTTTGACCAGTTATCAAACCAAAAGGAAGTATTCCTACCATTCCCAATCTTTGTCCCTACACCTGTTTTGAACATATCCCAGACTTTGCATATGCCTCTCCAAATAAGGGATGCTCCTTGTTTTTTCACCACATGGGATATTGTTTTTTCCCAGACTTTACAAATAGGCGATGTATCACCCATAACATAACAATGATATTATTTTTCAGGTAATTTTTTAATGTGTAATTTTGTCTTTTATATTTTAAATTTGGTACAATTTCATTCTGAGCAATTCTTTTAGACAAAATTAATCTTTTAGTTCTTAACTTTTAACATATTTATAATTCAATCCCTAAACTATAAATAGATACGACTCATTTTCTGAACTCTTAATTCGCCTATAACTCGATCCCTCATCTTTTTCATTTTTTATATTTTTTGTTATTTCCAACTCAAACTAAATCATCCTATTTGATAAAAATTAGAAGTAAAATAGTTTCTTGGTCATCTCCACGTAAGCAAAGAAGATACATGAATAAATCATCATCTTTTCCGTCAGATAATCATCACCAGATTAGAGGACATATGGGAGATTTGAATGGAAAAAAGGAATGAATGAATCTTTAAACCTATATGATAATTGGGCTAAGGAATCAGAAGATCACAAGCTAAGTCATCAGATAATCATCTATTCAAAGATGACAACTTTGCATCATTTGGGAATAACAATGATGATAATATTAAAAATGAAAAGACAAGGGAGTTATGTGCTAATTAAAAGTTTAGAGATTGAGTTGTAAGTTAAAAGTTGGGGGGTTAAAATATCAATTTTTCTTAAAAAATTGCCTACATGGATGAAATTGTACTAAATTTAAAACATGATGGAAAAAATTGCACAAAAAAATTAGTGTGCTAGATGCACCTAAAAAATAATATCAAACTTATATGTGCTATTTACTCATATGTTGCAGTATAATAAAATTTTATATCAAACTTGTTATGAAATTTGATATGCGAGAAATGAGTAGGCAAGAGAAGCGAGAGATAATTGAAGAGAAAAATGGAAAGATTTTCATTCACTTGGATATTCCATGTATATTCAATCCTTTGTGTTGTAACTCTATTTATAGACATCAAACTCTTCTAAGAGTTACAATGTCATAAACATAAAAATTAATCTACATCATGATACAACATAAATGTATTGGATGTTACATTCTGTAATCATAAAATGGAATCCTAAGGATCTTTATGAGCATCACAACTATAATCTTTATAACAAAATTATTTTTTTGTTGTGCTTTGGTATACTCTCATCTATGTTATTTAAGAGAAAACTTACACCCATATCTTTATATGCTTGTTGGATTGTTCTCCAAGTATATCAGATGACATTTGTACATTTTTTATCCCACCTCATTCCTCACCTACTTGGTTCAACAACCGTTAACAAAAGTGGTTTCCCGAGGAAAAGACATCCTGCCTTCCTCATCAATCAAAATGCCCGTTAAAAAAACGGTTAGAAAAATGACAGTTCATTAGAATGCATTTTAAAAAATAGTTTGTTTAGATTAACGTTTGAAAAGTGATTGTATGCAATTCGAATTAAGTATGTGAGATGAGTTTTGTCTTAGTTTGTGCGAAAGTGATTTTGAAGGGTTGGTAAATAAGTCCAAAATACATTTTAGCATAATACATTTATGTTTAGATAAACATTAGATTTAAAATGCATTTTGGTAAAATACATTATATCAAGAATAAGCTTTTTGTTCATAATGTATTTTAAAAGAATGAGTTGTCAAACGTTTGAATTTACAAATCAACAGACTTTTGAACTCAAAATACATTTCAAACTTTTAAATGGGATTGTCAAGCAAATACAAAATTCCCGTCCGAAGGGGGAAAAAAAAGTGCCCGTCCCATCTCTTAACTCCTCCATTGCCATCCATGATCAGTCAATAACCTCTTTCTCCAGAACCCCCCACCTGTCCCATCTCTTAACTCCTCCATTGCCATCCATGATCAGTCAATAACCTCTTTCTCCAGAACTCCCCACCACCCCCCCCCAAAAAAACGAAAGTTTATAATAAAACATTTCAGCAACAATGAAGGAAGTCTGGAGCATAATTATCCAACAACCTCCCATAAATCCAAACACCCGCAAGTAATACAAATCCAGACAAACACAGCATTGCATGATTTCTTTGCTTTCCAAGTTCATCATGTTGGTGTTTCTCTTCTGGCAAGCTCGCCAGAGAGTATCCCCAATCGATCGTCATCTGAGCGCGCGGAGTTGGGGCAAGAGGCGTCTGAACTGCAAAATAGGCTGGGGCCTGGGGCCAGCTTGGTATGGGTGTCAAATGATGGGTTTTAACCAGAGGTGTTGCTTTACCTATATCTTGGGTGTCGAATTAAGGCTTAAATTCTTGATGATTAAAACAATGTTTGAATTCCCATTTAGATTCAGAGGGGTGCCTATGTTAATGTCTAACAATGCCTAAGCAGAATTGGTAAATGATGTTGCTTTCTTTGCTTGGAGGTGAAATTTTTTTTCTTGGTATGAAAATTTTTTGGAAATGCGTTGGTTTAATCCACGATCCAAAAACAAAATGAAATCTTCATTTCTTCTAAGTCATACTAATGTTAGGCAAAACGAATTGTCAATTACCCTTAGACGTTTATTGAGACACCTAAAGGTTATAATGCCATCACAAACGCCACAATGGGGGTTTGAGGTGAAATTTTTAATGGAAAATGATTTGCTTCTAATTTATGACTCCCATCTGGTACATTAGAATTGATTTTAACAGATATAGAAATGGAGATGAATATGGAAATGAAGTTTAAAAACATATTTGATGTGTTCATAGAAATCATATATAATATATTATTCTAAAATATATTTAACATGTGAAATGACCCATATACCTCTAAAACAAAAGAGGTTCTCTATCCTCAGAACTTCCACTTCATATTCGTCAAACCAGAGATTAAACCAAACTGGAAAATCTATTTGAAAAAAGAAAAACCAGATTTTGAAATGGAATGAAATCAAATCAATGATTTTGCTAGTTGATATTGTTCTAATCGAGCATCACTGGAAAGAAGCAACCACAAACATTGATAATTCAACCCAATACCACTATCTCATCTTCTTCATTGTCAGAAGATGGAAGCCATGATCTCATCAATGGAGGCTGGGGATGACTACAATGAGGCTGAAGGTAGAGAGGAAGCAAAGGGGGATGACGATGATGGGATATCCATGTACTTATTGGAGTTTCAGATTTGATTCCAATTCCAACATACCAAAGAGGGCATTAGCAAGTGGGGACGTGGGGCTGAAAAAATGGGCTTATTTTGGGCCGGATGTGGGGGAGTCATTTTCTTGAATAAGCATAATGATAACAAGGTCACATTTATTAGAAGGCTCCATATGGAAGCTTTTTTTTTTTTTTTGGTACAAAATTTTTTGGAAAGGGGTTGGGTTCACCCACGATCCAAGGGCAGGGCGAAATCTCCCTTCCTTCTAGGTTATACCAATGTTGAGCAGAGCGAGCCGTCAATTACCCTCAGGCGTTTACCTAAACACCCAGGAGCTAGGATGCCTCCCCAAGCGCCGCGACTGGAGCCACAACAAAGTGGCACTCCCAAGAATCGAACCCACTCCATTTATGAGAGTGTCCGATACCTTCACCAGTTGAACCTACGAACGATGGGTTCCATATGGAAGCTTTGGAACTAAAGGAACTTGCACATATTCTTGACAGATTATATTAAACCAGATGGGCCTTTTCAAGTAGTTTCTTAGCAAGCACAAAACGTATTTCAAGTCCAAGAAGCTTTGGCGGTGAACAATTTGATCATTGTCCACATAAAACGATACAAGGGTCAGATCACCAGATGGACGGATTAAATGCAATGCGGACAAAAGAGTTAGCTTCGTGACACATGATTGAGCAATACAAATCTCATTGCTCTCTCTCTCTCTCTCTTTTGGCCAAAATCAGTATAAATCACATTGTTACTAATTACTGGAAGGAAATTGGAGATTAAGATTCGTTTAATCAGCTGGAGATGCAAATAATACAGTAGAACCAATGGCGTGGAATGATCGATTCAATGAGACCGAGGACGTAGAGGTCGGGAAACATGACGAGGAGACACATTACGATTAGAACGGAGTCTAGGCTCCACAGTTCTGTCATTGGCAGCTTGAATCCGCTCCAAGTTCTCCAAAACTTCCTTCATTGATGGCCGGTGTTTAGGCTCTAATGCAAGACATTTTAAAGCAAGTAGAGCTATACGAGATGCAGATTTGGATGGATATTTTCCCTCCAACCGTGAATCCATTATACTCTTCAATTTTCTTCCATCTTGTAAGTATGGTTTCACCCAGTCCACAAGATTGTGTTGGCCGCTAGGGCGGTTTTGATCTAGTGCTCGAAGCGCTGTTAGCATCTCAACCAAAACAACTCCAAATCCATACACATCACTCTTCACGTACAAATGTCCTGATAAAGCAACCCAATATATTGATCATTGATGTTGATCACAGAATTGATTTAACTTGGTCAGACTTTGTTCAAAATAAATTTTTATTTTCCATGATAGAATAAATCCCATTTAGATAGGTGCACAAAAATCAAAGGAAGAAACCAAAAAAATAAAAATGCATGAGTTAACCTGTTGCCACATACTCAGGAGCCGCATAGCCAAACGTGCCCATCACCCTTGTTGTTACGTGGGACCGACTAGCTGAAGGTGCTAATTTTGCCAAGCCGAAGTCTGAAATCTTTGCAGTATAAGACTGTACCACAACCAGAATCCAATGCAAAATTTAGTCATGACCCCATCAGTTATTCACTCATTCTACACTAAAAACATTTATGACATCGATGATTGTTCTGGAAAATAGCTTTTCTGTACACCCGAGTTATGCATTTTATTAAACTTTAATGATAACGGGCAGAATTGGCCAAAAAAAAAAAATGACAACAGGCAGAACCAAAATCTATGTCCATGAAAAGGATGGCACGAACCCAAACAGCTGTTGGAAATATAACTACTAGTCATGGATTGCAGGAGGCTCATCAAACCAAGTCAGAACCCTTTTCAATTAACTCCCTTTTTTCTTTCCTCTCGTCATCCCTCTCGCTAATAAACGCCATTTTCCCTCACTACATCTAACAAAAAAAAAAAAAATGCAATAAGAGGATATATATATATATTTGTACTTATAGTTTCGCTCAAATCTTATTTTCATTCCAATAGTTTTAAAATTTATAATTAAATCCCTGTGGTTCAAATATTTAATACAAATAATCGTATAATATTAGAATAACATATAATTAACTATATCAATCAAATTTAATAATTACTCATAAAATTTAAGGGAAATTAGGGATAAATCTCCATTTAAAAAATTAATTGTAAAATAGAGTCTGGAAAAATGTGAGTTCTTTAGTCTCATTCTATAATTAATTTATCAAATGAAAACTACCTTAAAAAATTTGTAAACAGGAAGTATTCAGTTACAAATTTTAAATTATAGGTCCAAATTAAAAATTGCATACAATTATAAGGACTAATTAAATTAAATACTGCAAAACTCGTGTTATTAGTACTTGGTTAAGAATTGCTATATTTTATAGAACTCACCCCATCGAGCAATATATTGGAGGCCTTGAAATCACGGTAAATTACTTTCTCAGATGTGTGCAAGAATGCCAAACCACGAGCTGCTTCAATTGCAATCTTAAGCCTAATGTCCCATGGAAGTGGTTGAACAGCAGAACCCCCTTGCAAAGGCAAAAGAATGTTAGCCACCGACTTTTAAGACGCATAACAGATTATTTCATGTTTTGACCCATCCGGTTGAGCCAAGCAGTGATATTTAACTGGTCACTCACTTCCAAATAGATGATTTTCCAAACTCCCCTTTTGCATGAATTCATAGACGAGAAGAAGCTCATTTTCATCCCAACAGTATCCTAACAGCTTAACTAGGTTAGGATGAGAAAGCCGTCCCAGAAAATTTATTTCTGACTGCACAACATGAATGAACCGTTAAATTATGCAAGTCCAAATTTGCAGAAATGTGAGAAAACAGGCACAACTCTTTTCTTAAAGAGAGTGGATTTTTTGCATTATAAGATGCATCTTGAGATCCCTATCTTGAATTTTAACTAACAAGTTGACCTATGAAATGAATTGAAAAAATTGATACAACCAACGCGGACTCAACCTCTTGAGAGGTCCAATCTCCTCCACATAATTAATCAAATTATGCAGATTCATAAAGTTTGCTCTATACACCCAAATTACAGCTCTAAATGCGAAACAAATCAGAAATGCAGCTTTTCGTGGTTGTTTTGGGCTGCACTATTTACTTGTTCATGCAAAAACATGATCTACATACTTTACAGCTTATCACTCTCACTACTACAGCTAAATCTAACATCATAGTAAAACAGGAAGATATTGAAGTGTTGTGGTTCTCACACCTTAGTTTACTGATATCAGTTGTTATTCTACAACACTTTTTATCCTTGAGGGGGAGGGGATTTGCAAGGATGTCCCGTAACATTCACTCACCTACAAATCTACCTACAAATTAATAAAAGTAATAATAGTATTTTGCCGTAATCTCTCTCGGAGAGAGTAAATCAAGCAAGAAGCTAGAAGGAGAACAGGAGCCGCGGCTAGAAGCAAAAACAATGAAAGGATGTGATGGAACGGAAGATTCGCAATAGATTTGCAGATCATTTCCCAGGACCTATAGCAGAATATTAAAGAAGGGAAAGGATGGGGAAAGGGTAGCACCAGCAGTCCAGAGAATTACACAGAAGAACCTGGCTGTAAGGGTGTAGAAGGGGTGAATGAGTAGGATGCAGGTGCAGCTAGGGTTTGGGCAGCGTCGTTGTGGTTTTTTGGCCTCTTGTACTTTCATGAACCAGAGGAGGGGAGTTCAGTCTTTTGGGAAGTAGAAGTGTTGTTGGGAGAGTTCTGGAGTCTCGAAAGTTCAGTATCGCTTCCTTGTGGATTCCTAATTTTGTTAACATTGCTGTACTTTGTTTTTGGATGTGAGAGGGATCATAGGGTTTTGACTGCAATCAGATATCTATCTTGTATATCTGATTCAGCCCTCGCCAAATATCAATATTAAAAGCCCAGTTATTCCCCAACCTCCTGCTGTTTGCTGTTGTTAATGCAGTTTATCTTTCTTGTTAGAGTGCAGGTTCTATCAGAAAGAAATTTTATTTTTCTCAAGGTTTTTTTCCTGCTGCAACAAACGAGTGTGCATTTAAGATCATATGCCCTTCCCCCTTTCTGGGCCTTTTTATTGCCGTACTAGCTGCTTAATTCAACAGGCACAAACGAGGTAAGTGAACCCGCACCAATCATCTTGGTTAAAGTACGGTAGAATTACCTGCCATTCCTCATATCCTTGTAAGCTCTCCGAGTTCAATTTTTTAACTGCAACGACTGTTCCACTTCCATTTTTTGGCGTTGCCTTTTCTTCAAGCCAACCCTTGAAGACCTTTCCGAAGCCTCCCTCTCCAAGTACTGTATCAACTCTAAAATTCTTAGTTGCAGCCTTCAATTCTGCAAAAGTAAATATCCTTAAATTTGCGGTAGGCAAAATCTGCCCATTTGGATAGGCTTCACCACTACTGGACACGGAAAACTGGCTATTTACGGAGATGCTTCCGCTCCCATAAGATGTAGTGGCAGTAGTAGTATTGCTGGTAGTTCGGGATGTTCCCGTTGTAGCTGCATAAAAGAGCCAGCAATAATAAGGGAAAAGAATTCCAGAACAGAGATATGGCAAAGATGATCCGAAAGATACAAGCAATTCAATAGAGGTGTCCTTTAAAATCCAATCGATGAAAAGCAAAGTGAAACTCCCAAAATAGGAGAAAGATATTGAATAAGGATATACAAGTTTCCTTATGCTACCTGCACTAAGGTGATCAGATGTGCTGGTGGTGCTTGGGTTGTCAGCTGGAGAACCCCAGCAAATTCCCATTTGAATCGAGCACTTTGTCTTCCCGTTGTTAGCCAAAATTAGAATGAAATGGATAATAGATGCCTTAATCTCACCGGATACGCTAGTCTTCCAGCGTTATTCAGATCGACGGAGTGATCAAATCATTCCTCATCAAACACCTCGTTTCTATCTCCTTGCTTCTCTCTCTTCCCTACCCTTTTCCCTCAAGGAAAAACAGAATGCTTTGAGGGCTAAGTGCGGGCTCCAATAGGATTCAAAAGTCAACTCCCGTGGCCGAGGGTTTAGTCAAAGGTCAGACCGAAGAATTTTTCTATTCAAAGAAAGCCGACAGATACAACTGTCATAAACGCACCAGGACCGGTTCCGAGGGAAGTGTCCCGAAAACAAAACGCGAAAAAAGAAAAAGAAAAAGTGGTGTCTCGTATTGTCTACATGTACTTCAATCAAATTCCCTTTAATGTAACCCAAAAAAAAAAATCCATTTCTTAGTTAACTGTATCATGCAAAGCAATGATTCTGAAGTGAAGATTTGGAATAATGGTTTTCTTCATTTCTTTTCCAAGGTAAGGGAAAGGAGAAAAAACTTACGCCATTTGATCTTTACATAAGATCCACTTTATAATGTAAATTTTTTATTAAAGTTAATTTAATTTAAAGGACTAGAGAGAATACAAACTTATTGAAAGTTAGATTAAATTTATTTTGGATTCAGAATATGCATGATTTTATAATAGTAAAAGGTAATTAGAAGGTAACATTATCTTCTTAATTTCTGTATGTTCTAGGGAATTCATATCCAAGAATCAATCAAATATGCATGCTATTTTTCAAAATAGAAAGATTTTGCAATCACATTTTAGAGGACTCACATTTAATTATTAAGTTTATATTTCAATTAGTAAGTAATTCTTTTTAAACATGTACATGTTATTCAAGCCACTAATAATGATTATATGTAAACACTTATCATAACAAAAATTAAAGGCACTTAGAATTTGAAAACTAAAAATCCATGTCTCTCTAAATTTAGGGTATGTTTATATTAACTTTTAAAGAATAGTTTCTATCTCGGTTTACATAAAAGTTATTTAAAGAATAGATTTTGGAGAATAACTTTTGAAAAAGTTAGAAAAAATAGTTTTTTAGAAAACTATTGTTTCCACCCAAAACTATAATTTTGAGGGTTATAAACTATTTTGGAGAATTTGAATGTATTTATGTGACTTATACAAAACTATATTTTTGAGAGTTAAAAGCTATTCTGCATTTTTTAGGCATGTTTGTCTACCCTTTTTGAGATTATGGTTTTAGAACAAAACAATAGTTTTCAAAACACACCTAAACATGCTCTTAAATTTTAGCTTCATCCCTCCACAACCTATCAAACCATTTTATATCCAACACTTGCAAATGTGGTGGGGATTAACTATGTTGCCAACCATTAACTAATATATATAGCTACATATCATTAAGCACTAACAACCTAAATTTACATATTTCACTAAGCACTAACAACCTAAATTTACATATTTTGAACCCAATTAGGTATAATTTTTTTAAAATATAATTTAATTTAGGGTTAAGAGGTAAATTCACCTCGGAAATACTTATGGAGTTGCATTGGTCGATGTCTGGAGGATTTTTGAGGGGTAATGTTACTTCGAAAATGTAAAAAATGGTGCAATATTGCCCTGTTTAATAAAATGGTTAAATTTGATCGTTACATAATTTTGTTTGATTGAATAAAATTTTAGTAAACCATTAGTTGACCATTTGTATTCATTAGAGTTAGGATGTTAGTACACCGTTTTCTACACTTCCGGGGTAACATTGCTCTTTAACAAAATTCCAGACACCTAGTGCAACTCAGTGATACTTCCAATACAAATTTACCCTTTAACATATTAATTTACTTACAAGACTCCTATCACATGTTAAATTTGAGTGCTAAAAATCACTTCCAAATATTTAATTTCGATTTGGATTAACTTTCAGAGAATAACTTTTATTTCGATTTACGTAAAAGTGATTTTAGAAAATAGATTTTAATTATAATAGATTTTATGTAAAAAGGGAATTTTAAAAAAAATGAAAGTATTTGAATTGTTGTTATTAAAATAATTTTTTAATGTGAAATTACCAAAAAGAGCGTAGAGTAATGTAATAATTATATTGAAATAAAATCTAATTTCTATTTTTGTTTAGAGTATCTATGCCCAAATCCAACGACCTCACATCCCATAACAACAATTTTCCGAGTTTGTTTCCTCTCTCACGTTTCTTGAGACATTGTTTATCTTCTTTTACAACGGTCAAGAAATGCTAGTTTAAATAATTGATATTATTAAATTCTGGATTTTCAGAATGCCATCTCCTTGTCTTCATTTTTCTTCCGACTACGTAACCTGTACTTCTGTGAAATCATAAAGAAAGCCAGTTACTATACTTTATCATCATGGAACCACCACCGTCTCCTTAGGAGATCATCCATTTTTGCAGTTCTTTACACATCTTCAGGACGTTGTTGCATGAGACATGTAAATATAGTTTCCCTGATCCAGAAATGAACAAACATATGTTCTTTGTAAAAAAAAAAGGGGTTTCATTGTTTCAAATTATTGAAATAATTATATAGAAATGGAAAAATAAAAGATGCAAGCTCCAAGTAGAACTTCCATTGAGCATCCCACGCTCATCAGAGCTCAGGGAAGCTAAACAAAGCAGAACAGAAAATGGAAGCACAAGAAAAAAAAATAGAGATGCCGGAAAAGGGATTAGAGTGAGGCTAAGGATGTGAGGCTAGATCTAGTAGAGCAACGACGACGTACCACCGTTAATTGGGAAGGAGGAGATGAGGGAAGAGAGATGGAGGAGGTTATTTTGGTTGTCTCGTTAATCACACAACATCCATCGTCCAAAAAGTTGCCACTGTTTGCATGAAAGTGAAGGTGAGTTTTATCTTAATTTACTTGAAAGTGATTCTAAAAATGATTGACAAATAAACTTTAAAAAAAACCTAACAACTTTATTTTTGGTTTATTATTGATGATGTATTGATAATAAAAATTTGATTGATGCTCTATCTTATTTATAAGATTTGTAAGGTAGAGAGAAAGAATTGTTAGTCATATTTATAAGTTACATTATTAAATTTACTATGTAAATATTCAATTTTACTTTTAACTTATTACTGTATTGCCTCTGTCTTATAAAATACAATATATAAAGATAAAGTTGAAAGTTGTTAAATTTTAAAGTAAAGTTATTAATTTTTCTTAATCCATAAAACACATGATAATAATAACAACTCATAAATAAATAGAATCACAAAAGTTATTATTCTTTCTTATATTTGTGCAATTAAAAAGATAAGATGGAGAATGAGAGAAGAAGAACCTGAAAATTGAACAAAAATAATTTATTTCCTATTTTTAATAAAGTATTTAACACTTTTGAAAAGTAATTTACAACTCATTTTATTAAAAATATTGGATTTAGTATTTTGTAATTTTCACGTTATTTTTCTTTTGTCACTATGCCAAACTAATAATGCAGCGGCAAAAAAAATATAATAAAGCATTGAGGAACTAGAAGGCGGCTCGTGTCGTGTTTTCCCGTCCGCCAGCCATCGGCCGCCGGTAATAATTTTCCGAGGTCTCAGTAGCTAAGGAGCAATTATCTGAAATATCGAGTTTACGTTAACAATGGTGTGGAAGGAAGATCGGTAGGGAAGGAAGTGGCGGGACCGAGCGGAAGGGATTAAGGAGCCTGCAGCTGACTTGACTCACCGACTCAGCTGGGTCGGACGCCGTTAAGCAGCTTCCGTTGCGATACGAATGATCTAAAATTTTAGTATTGTGATTGATCTCAGTTGAAGCTTTGTCCAAAAGTTAATGGCGAAAGTTTTATGTGATTTTCGGTTTCTTTTGTTGGTGGCGGCTGGGGTATTCATCTACATCCAGGTGCGTGGCTCCCTTACCGTAATCCCGTGTTTGTCATTCTCCTGGGGGAATGTTCCCCTTTGTAAGATATTGATAATTTGATGCTGCTTTCGCTGCTTTAGATGAGGCTTTTCGCCACACAATCCGAATATGCTGATCGCCTCGCTGCTGCTGTAAGTCCATTACACATCTTCTCAACAGAATTATTATTCAACTGTTTCTCTTTTACACTTCTATTTATAGGATGATAGTTAATAACATTATGAACGAATTACTATTTGGTTAATAGCTTCCTAAGTACTTAACTAACTAATTTTTCGACATGATAGTCCTGACAGAAGTCTCCTCCCTGATTGTCCTCAAGGGTTTTGCACGTCAAAGTAACCCTGGTTTACCCTTGAAGGTCATTCAGAAGGACACGACTGATATCTTCATCAGGAAGATCTTTCCAGTTGACCAGGACTTGAGTGATAGGTCCGCCCTTTTTTCTGAATGAATCTTCTATGCAGCAAGCTCTCAGCAGTAGGGTTTGCTGGCTAGTACTTCAGGTTATGCTTAGGGTATGTTTGGAAATAGCTTTTTTAAGTGATTTTATACAATTTGAGAGGTAAGTATATGAGAGAAGTTTTATCTCAACTTGCGTAAAAGTGTTTTTTAAGTGTTTGCCAAACAGTCCCTTAATCCAAAATGAGACAGCAATTTTCAGAGCATGTTTCTACAAGTTTTTAGTTTTTACTTGGTATCCCTACTCATATGATCTATTCATATGCCAAAATATGGCTATTGTTCAAACTTGAATAAAGAAAATGTTGTATCACCCACGAAGATAATGTCATAGGCAAGCAAGGGGGTTGCCAACAACAGTGATTGTTGACGGTCACTAATTAAACAAGCACAACTACCTTCAATAGAGTTGATCTATTATGATATTATTTTATGGGAAAAAGGAAGGCAAGCTATGTAAGTGGTGGCCTTTCTCAACTCAAGGGGAATGACCTGAAATTCAGAGTTCTCAAAGCCAAGAACAATCAAATTATTTCTTCATTTATTAATTCAATGAGCAGTAAGATAGGAAATAATTTCATGTTCTACAAGATGGCTTATGAAATACGGGATGTGCCAAGAGAAGCTTATTTAGCCCTTGAAAGTGCAGTTAAGAGTTTACAATTGAGAGCATAATACATGAATTGAAATGAGGAGGCATGCTTGTAAATCAATACTGAAGTACACTCTCAAGGTATAGGAAATCACTGCTTGCTTTCGAGACATATACCCAATGATTCAAGATTATCCTTGTAGCTTACTTCAAGGGGAGTATCAATAAGCTTACACCTATCATCTTTCTTTCTTCTAGTAGGCCTTGCGTGTACTTCCTCTAGTCTCTTTTACTAGCAACAATTATCAAATTGCGTAAAATGAATTATTGGCTAAAATTAGTTAAAAGTAATAAATATGCAAAAGATTTTTTTTTTTTTCCAAGTATACCCGTATTTATAGAGAGAATGAGTGGGAAAACAGATGAAAGAAAATAAGTGGAGAAAATACATGAGAGAGGCACAATTAATTGAGGGATAAACATGGAAAATGTGCATTAAATTTTTACACAAACACTTGTTGCTTATAAAAAGGATTAACCTATGTGAGAGAATGTTGCTTATAAAAAGGATCACGCGAAGTATTTTATTTGTTGAATCTTGATGGATATAGACAATAGACATTTTTGTGTTCATGCTAGCTTATTGCCTTTAAGCAACACGCTATATGGTTTGACTACAGTTGTGCTAGAGCCGTTGCACTTAGATTTAGTGTTAAATGAGCAAGGGTTCTCTCATTATAATGGACAGATGTGGGTGATGAAGTTAGTCAATTAAAGCAAGATCATATTGGGTACTTGGAACATTGGGACCTTGTCTTGTAAATCAATGGAGATGGTGGAAGTTATGAATGGAGAAATGTTAACATGTTGTGCCTTTAGAAAACTAAATGGGTTGGAGAAAAAGCTATGTTACTTGCAGATTTCAAACTTTGCGATACAGGGAAAGTAAATGCAAGGCAGAGGGTTGGGATCTTTGCTTTTGAAGAGTGAGAGAATAATGTGGTGGAAGTTAAAAGGATTATGACCATAATCTTATCCTTAAGAATGATTGTTGGATGTTGTGCTTGTGCCCAATAATCATCAAAGGGAAGAATTCTTGGTTGCTTGTTGATGTCAAGTCCAATAGGCATCTGGTTGGGTAGTGTTTGTGGTGTTGTTGACATTGGTAGAGGTAGTGCTCCGTGCAATGATGCTTTGTGCTCAGCACATTGAGCCAAATAAAACCCAGTTTTTGGGGTCAATGGTTTGTGCGGCCCTAATTTTGTGAATAAACCTATATTAGATTTTTTCTTACTATTGCTTAATCAATTAATACAATCTAAAGAGATGGAAAATGTAGCCACATGCTATCTACTCAGTTTTGAGATCCTAGGAGAGGATGAAGATAATAAAATGATGGAATATAAGAATTAATATCTTTTGAGGAAACCTAACTTATGTTGTTATAGCTTGCACGAGGCTTATGTTTTATGTTGTGAGTCTTACAATGTAATATCTAAGATGTTTTCTTCCTAGAGAGGAAACCTGGGCAAGTAGCTTATTGTTATTATAATATTTTACTTTGCTTTTTGATTCCTTCATGAGAAAGAAATCTTGCAAGCAGATGTTTTTATCATTTTTCACTACCTTGTTGGCTGGAAAGGACTCCGGCATTAGATGCTACTCATAGGAATTCCCCCTATTGTGTCTCGTTGGAGTTATATCATCAACTTTACTCTTCGGAGGAGAGTTCCTTCAAGCAGGGGAGAAGTAACAGAATATAAGAATAATATATTTTGAGG
>QFDD01006034.1:0-12568 GCA_006871305.1 Vachellia collinsii | reverse complement strand
TTTTTTTTTACTGTTTACTGTACTGAAAAGAAAAGGCCACATTATATTGAATCAAAGGTCAACGGTGAAGGGGAAAGAAAGAAATGTGGGTTACGGGTAGCCTCATTAAGTCATATGGAGCATAAATATCTTCAAATACTGAACCGCATTACCATTGCATTAATTTCCTTTATTTTCATTCATTAATACTTATTAAGGTGTCCAGATTCTCTCCAACAGGCATTTTCCATTAAAATAATCTTATTATTTTCTAAAAAAAATAGAAAGAAAGAAAGAAAAAAAAAACACTTTTCTTAATCAAGTGATTTTAGGCTGAGACACAATCCGGGTTCTATGTACAGACCATCTTGAGAGAAGGCTGCGTAGGACACATGCTTTTGGTCCTTCAAGGGATGGTGCATTGTGTGTGCGATGTGACTTAACACAATATTTCTAAGTCATCGGTCCCAGTTGATCACTCCACGGGGTTTTCCATGAGATGTTGATCTTCTCATGTATTCACAAACAATTTTCTCGAAATTCCCGAGTGACCCTTCATTAGCTATCCTTTTGCGTTCGGTGACAAGGACAAATCTGTAAAATCGTTTAGTTCTAATTGCAAATAAAGATTACAGACCTGACACTTCAATATTTAGAGGTTTTCAATTACTTCACTAATTAAGTTTGCAATTTTTATTTTCTTCTTCTATCATTATATTCTTTTTCCCGCCTGCCCGCATGAAAAAGAATCTTAACGTACCGTAACTACTGCCTTTCTAAAATTTTCTCAATAACTTATCAATAAATAAAATTTATGAAATGATGTGTTCTAACAAGATGAGTCACATATTTTTATCCATGCCATTATTTGTTTAAAATAGTATTTCCTCCGTCCTTATTTACTTGTTTTTTTTTCCTTAACAATCAGGGCAGTCTTTTTTCCCGCATACACGAAAACCAATATTAACGTATAGTAACCGCTTACAAAAACACTTTCCTCGCCATGCTTGCATGAGATCCTTTCTGTAAATCCAACCGAATTAAAAAAAAAAAAAAAAGACGATTGGAAAACTGGAAAAAAAATTAGTGACAAGGATCAAACAGAAAGCAAAAGAACCAAGCATCTCCTTCTTGTTTCCATGGAGTCTCGAGCAACAAAACTAGATAACACCAAAACAACATACAATTTGCCTGCAAACAATCAGAAAAAGAAAATAAACAATTTCACCTAATATCAACATTCAAATCTGCAAAAAATAGAGCCGCTTAATTATCCCATTCATCATCATTGAAAGCTTCATCAATCCAGCCTAACTCTGCATCATCACTTGAATCATCTTCAAAAGTTAATGGAACAGTGATTCTTCCTTCACCTTCTTCTCCTTCTCCATCGCAGATCATACCTCCTTTAGCATCACTATCACAGTAATTAATGACCAAATTATTCGCAGACTCATCATCACCAAACACCATCGGCACAATTGGCTCCTCTAGCAAATGCTGAATGTACCCCTCCTCCTCCTCCTCTTCATACTGTTCTGCTTTCACATCCTCCTTCACAGAACCGTCACTGTCGCTACCCAATGCATTATTATCGCTATCATTATCATTATCATTATTGTTGTTGTTGTTGTTGTCGTCATTTGAAGCAGTGACGACATCAAGCACAGATGATGGAGATGGAGGAGATATCAAGAGTTCAAATTCCTTCCTCTTCTTCTCATAAGCCGAAGCAGCATCTTCCACATTATCGTAAGTTCCGAGCCACGTTCGGACCTTGCGAAACGGGTCTCGGATCTCCGCCACGTAGGTCCCCCATTTACGACGTCGGACTCCTCTCGGCAAGCCCGACGGTTTCCGAGTCGTCTTGCTGCTGCTGGCAACACAACTGGGACCCGCTTTGACGAGGTTTCCTGCTGCTGCGCATGATTTGGTCGGAACAAGAACCTCCTTCACGAATCGCTTGCAACCATTGACGATCATCAAAGATTCACTTCCTCCTTCTTCGTCGCTCGAGCAGTCTGTTGCATCAGGGTCTGTGTACGTCACACGAACTTTTCTCATCACTAAGTTCGTCTTCGTCTTCTTCTTCGCTCTCTCTAGTTGCGGCCGGCGCTTCATGGCTTTTCTGGGTTGACGAGCCTGCCATTTTCAGCAAAAGCCAGAATCCAAAACCAAAAAAGAAGCATAAGAGAAAGCATGGAAGGAACACCTGCATGAGAGAAGCAAAATGAATGGTATTCCAGAGAGAAATCGAGAGAAGAAGAACCTTGGAGTCTTCAAAAGCCGAAAATGTGGGAAGAGTGAGAATGGTGAGTGATTGTGTATGCGGGTGTGATGGAAAACGTTGGGAGAATGTCAACGAGCAATGGCAGGGCTGCTTTCGGAACTGACCCAGTAACAACACAGCTCACACTCTATATTTGCCGCGTAACTCTCTTTTCTCGAGAAACTCAGACACCAACAAATAAACATATGGAAAGGAGAGAGAAATTGAAATATTTTCATATGGACAAAAATAAACCTTGACAGATAAAGGAAAACCATGAACTAGTTTTAATGAATTAACAATGATAGCAGCCAACAGAGGTTATATATCAATGGGGGAAGAAATCCTCTGCTGCACAGCCTGCAGAAGCCAAAAAAAATCAGAGCAAATTGCTTTTCTACGAGTAATGAACACTTATTTTAAGTAATTTTGTTTTTGTATTATGTAAAATAAATGTATAATAAACAGATTTTCTCGTAAAATATAAAAGTGCTTTTTTGGAACTCCTCCAGAAGAACTGGCTACAAATAGATGAGTTGATATGGAATCTTGAAATGAAAAGCTGGTTTGGTTGGTGAGTAATTGGATTGACCAACAAAAGAAATTAAATGCCCACAATTTGCACATGGCGAGAGAAGTGGAAGCATCACCTCTGCTCGTACTCGCGGTCCTCAACGTAGAATTTAACTGCCGAAGTTGGATGGAAGATCTCATTTTTATATTTATTAATTTTTTAAATCATTCTTATTCATGTTCCCTTAACAATAATTAAGTAAAAGATGAATGAAGAAAATTGAAAAAGGTGATTAGCGTGTTTTAAGAAAAAAGTTTCATTTTAACTATTAACCAATATAACTAAATTTTTCAATCTAATCAAATTAGTTAAATAGATTTTAAATCAGAGATTAAATGAGTATTAATTACTGGGGTTCTACCAAATCTGTAGTTTTCATGTTCTGAAAAAGTTGAAACTAATTAAATTACCGTAAAATTAATTCAGCTCTTTTGACGTTGGATTTTAAATCCAACTTATGGGCATAAGTAGTTTTTTAACAATTGAACAATTTTTGTTGACAAGGATGCGACTCTGTAAATAGATTTAACTAGATGGGTGTGTATTAATAATGATATTTACTCCCCTGCCCCTGTCTAAGGGCTTGTTTGCCAATCAATTCCTAAAGGCAATTTCACGCAAACCGAGACAAAACTCTCTCACATACTTACTTCGGATTCTGTGAAATCTAGGTTTTGTTACTTCCCAAACAAGCCCTAAATGGGCTTGAGAGGGGGCTTTTTTTTTTGGTGAAGATTGTCAAAGAAAAAAAATTGTTTGAAAATTTTAGTGATAAGAAAGATGAAAACCATTGACACATAAAATTCTTAAATATGAATCTTTTACTTATTTTTCAAACTTGATATAAATTACTTTGTTAAGTTTACGATAACATTGTATTGTTTTTAGACTTTTCAATTACTCTCACTTGTTCATTCGTATTCCTTCAAATCTTATTTATAAATAATATTATTTCTCATAGGTCTGATCTTTTACATAAATAACAATTTTTTTCTATCTAAATATTTAATGCAATTTTTTTATTTTTAACCTCAATTAATTGTACGTCTCTCATCTTCTTCTCTCCACCCATTTGATCTTTTTTTCCCACAAACCCCATCTCTCACATATCATCTTCATAAGTAAGAACATGTTTGAAAAAAATTATATTTCTTGTACATTCAATATTTATAACTAATTGTAATTACTAATTCATTTTATGTGATTTGGGTAACCGTTACTTATAAAAGAATCAGAATAGTATTGAATTGGAGTAAAATTAACCAATAACTCAATAAGTTGCTAGTTGAGGTGAAAAGGGTCTCATCCCCATAAAAAAGAAAATAAAAGTTCAGTTTTTTGTCCGCCGAAAGATTGAATGATTTTACAGGGATGGCAGCAAATTTAGGATGGACCCCTTTTGTTTTAGGCCCATGTGATGCATCAACACTCACATTATTGTAATCGCAGTTTTTGTTCGATGCAGATCCATCATAGCTGAGAGCTTGAAATTTATTACTGTCTACTTTTATTTTGAACAAATCATATTTAATTTATTTTTTGGATGTTGAAAATGACAGTGATGAAAATAAGTTAGGAAAATAGTTCTTTGTAAGTATGCATGAAAATCCAAAACTCACTGTCGTTTATTTCACCCAGGCTTTATATGCGTTCCATATTTTAATTATGGAATGCCGCGGGACGAAGCTGTTTTCTCATATGATCTACTTCACTAATTTCAACTTTAAAATTGAAAAATTATATCTTAAAACGTAGTTAAATCATTCGGGAATGTGACTAAAAATGATAGAAATATGAAATTGGTTGTTATTCCAAAATAACACCCAATCATTAGGAAACCTGAATGCATAAAGTATTGAACTTCAATGAATTTTTGCTCTTCGGCTGTTTTTTTTTTGGGCCAAATTTTGCTCTGGATCAATCACCAAACATCTTGCTATCCCAGCACATACAGCTAATTTCTGGAATTTTTAATTGTTGTTTTATCTTCTTTACATATTCAAATCAAATATAATATAGAAAAATTCATCTTTTAATCCTTATAATCTTAACTTTGTCATAACTTAATTCTTAAATTTTGACTCTGTGTAATTCAATACTTATCATTTTAATCCCGTTAAAACTTAATTCTTAAACTTAACTCACTATAATTCATCTTCTATTATTTTAGTCCATAAGTTTAATGAATTATATAATTTTATCTTTAAGATATCAATACCAAAATTTTAAATGTTAACCGATGAATACTAATATTTCAACCCTTGTAGTAATGGAATTCAAATATTCTCACTCAATGTAATGAACAGAACACCAAATAACAGTGGCTTTGTTCCTGATGATACAAGATAAACACGTTCACTTAAATCGGAATCAAACTTATCTTATAAATCGAGTTAAAAAAGTAGTTTTAACTACCAATTTCAACAAGGACAGTATCGTTGAGCCATTGAAGAGACTTTATTGTGGCCTTGAAAAGGAAAGAATACCAGAAAATAATTAAAGACCAATAAAGAAATGTAAGAAAAAAGGGACAAGTGGAGAGAAGACGTGGAAAATGTTATCTCATTCAATGACTAATGTTTTTTAAATAAAAATATAAGTACATTCTTTTTCCATGAGGAAATATTTCCATATCATGAATGCTGCAGTTTTTTTTAAATATGCCCCATTCATCTTTATTATAAAAATATGGGTTAAACCTACTTTTAGTCCCTATAGTTTACCCTGATTTGGTTTTTAGTCCCTGAAGTTTAAAAGTTGTGGTTTTGGTCTCTTAAATTTACTCTGTCTAAAACTATTAGTCCCTATAGTTTCAAAAAGACTTACACCTAATATTAATACAGTTAATTTTGCTTATGTGTCACCAATTCCGTTAATTATAGTGAAATTTCTTAATAACTGGACAAGGTAACATGAAAAAAAATTGTTATATAATTTATCTTTGTAGTTTTAGAGACTTAAATGTTTGACTGCGTTAATTAATACAGTTAAATTTAGAGATCAAAGTAAAAATTCGTTCAAAGTATAAGGATTAAAACCAAAATTCATTCAAAATATAGGGATCAAAAACAAAATTAGTTAAAAGTACAAGGACCTTTTAAAACTACAGGGACTAACAATTTTAAATAAAGTAAACTTGAAGGACCAAAACAATTACTTTTAAACTTCAGGGACCAAAACCCAAATTGAGGTAAACTATAGGGACCAAAAGTATGTTTAACCCTTTTTATATTAACAACTTTATGGCATCCGCCTCCCTCCTATTTTTAATTTAAAGTTAACTTTAATGAAAAAAAAAAACAGAATTATGAATTGATGGAGTATTAATTAGTTGAAATCAAATTAATTGTGTTGAATTTTGAAAATTCCGTCAATGAAGTTCATTAAATAGAAGATAATGGGGTGGTTAGCAGGTTGCTTAGTTAGTTAGTTAAAAAAACAGAATAAAAGTCATCAAGGACAAAAGTCCAAAGTTGTGGAGAGCAAGGGGAAGGAAAAGAAGAAGAACAAGAAGAGTCTTCCAACAGTGAAAGCATGATTTGGTTTGTTCCTTAAGTTTCAAAGCAGCCTTTGAGGGCTTATAATTTGTGTGTGCATACTTTTCTTGTTACTAGCTTTTTGTTTATATTAATTATTGTCAGTTTTAGATATAAGTAATTTCTTTAAAAAAATCTCAAGGTTTAAAAAATATGAGTCATCTATGTATTGTATTGTTATCTCAAAATGGACAAGTAAAAAGAGATAAATATTAATTGTCAAGAGCAAACTCTGAAGAATTTTTTTTTTCAATGGATTGAAGAAAATGTATTACACCGCACACAAAAAAAAAGATTTTAGATCACTAAATTATAAGGTTATTGACAATAAAATGGAAGCACGTAGCCTTATCAAGTAACACCAATGTAGCTGACTAGCCCAACTAAGTGCAATCCTTTTTATCAAAGGTATAATTACTGGCTAATGTCCTAAGATTACAACTGAGATCCAATTCATAATATCTTAATCATATACAGTAATTGACAATCAGGTTTGAATTTAGCCGGTGGCCAATCAAACCAGGGAAAGCCAACGTAAGAATTTGGTGGTGAACCTGGTGGGCACCCAAAAAAAGAAAATCTATGTACTGCCAGAGTAAACAAATAAGGCCCATCTCATCCGACAATTGTAAGAAAAGTTGGGCCACTGGCCCGCAACACCGATGTAGCCCACTAAATGAGCCCATTCATGGACCCAAACAAGACTGTTAGAAATAGGCGGAGGAGGCCCCACGTGCGTTATGTGTAAATGGGTTAGGGGCAGAATTGCACTAAAATGCAGTTTGAAATGCTCGTGGCTCCTCCAAAAATATTTGATTTTTTTTTTGCCCCTTAGCTCTACTTCAAACAGGATAAAAAACTGCAACAAAAAATAAAATTTATTTCTCCCTCAAGAATAGAAAAAATGAATGAATGAGGAAATCAACCTCTACTCTGTATATCGATATTAAAGAGGAATCAGTTTCAGTGCTAAGCATAAAGCTTAGCTCATCATACTAATCTGATCTAAACCGTTCAGATCTGATCAGGATGGTCCAGATTTGATTTTATAAAAATCTATTTTTTTAAAAAAAAAATTATTCCAGTAGATGTAGAATAAAAAATAAAAGCAATCTCTTAACTACTATTTTCTTAAAAAATAATTTTTTACTTACAAAATTGTTATTTTAAAAAAAATCAAATCTGGACCGTTCAGATCCAGATCTAAACGATCCAGATCAGATTAGTAGGGTGAGCTAAACCTAAAGTTTAGCACTGAAACTGGTTCCAATCAAAGAAGTTATAATAAAGTATATTTATTTGTACTATTAACACTCAAACATAAATCACACGATCCATATTAAATGTCATGATTGTTGTATTGAGCAGTGGGGAGACATCTTTAGTCATATCAACCCTTTAAGTGGGCCATCGCCTTTTCATGCGGGCCCCTTACCATTGACACTGTTTTAGTTATATTCTTGATCTTCTTTACTGCGAAACCAAGGTTCAAAAAATCGAACCGGGCATTGAACCGGGTGAGACAGTGGTTCAAGGGTTAATGGTTCAGACCGGGTTCAAGCCGGAGTTAGACCGGTTATATTAAAATAATATAATTTAATAGATTATATTTTATTTTAAAAAAAATTAATAGATAAAACCTATAATATTATTTTATTTTACCCATATTTTAAATTTTTAGAGTTTAATTAAATATCAGTGATAAAAAATGGGATAAAATGAATTAATTTTATTTTATATCCTCATGTATAAATTTGTTTAAATAGAAAACAAAAAATTAAAGACTTATTTTGTTACCATATTTTTTTTAAAAAATTAATGAACCACATTATCACATTTTGATTCCTCTTTTTTCATTGTTTCTAGTTTTTAAATTTTTTTTTAAAAAGGAGGTGAACCGGTTGAACCAGTGGTTCAACCGGTTCGAACTGGTCACCGGTTCAAACGGTCAACCGGACCGGACCAGCGACCGGTTCACCAGTTTCCGGTCTGAACCGGCCGGTCCGGTCCGGTTTTTCGAACAGTGTGCAAAACTCACGCTCGCTTTTCTCTTGGCCCAGTTGAACTCTTATTCGCAACCCCACCCCCGCCACCTTCCTCCCAATTCATTTAAAGACTGTAACGCCCTCCTTTTCCAAAGGTGTTCGAATTATGTTGCTCTTCATTTCGAAATTATATTTTCTACTCTTTTTCTTGAAGTAGTGAATATGTTGAAAAACCACTCAGCCATTTGAGGGTTTATTTGGCAATCACTTAAAAAACATTTTTACGTAAGTCGAGACAAAAATTCTTTCACATACTTACCTCGAATTGCGTAAAATCACTTAAAAAAGTTATTCTCAAACATATCACTCAGCCATTTGAATCACGTTCAACGTTTCCATGGGTGTATCCCAAACATAATTATCTCCCCTAGAAAAATGGCCATCAATGATAGGAACAAATTGCAAAGCTTGTGCTAATTTCTTTATATCCAATTATTTCAAATGCTCCAATCACACGTACCCACCCGCACTTTTTTTATCACATGAATTTATAATTCAATGATAATATTTTAAAAATATAATATATCATCATGTATGATTTAAAAATTTGACAAAACTGATACAAGAAACTTAGCATTAATATTGTCATGAAAAAAATTAAGTCACACCACACATGACTTCAAATTCATGTATATAAATTACATATGTTTCTTAATATAACAGTCAGTTGATTTTTGTTTAAGAGGTTAAGAAAACTAAATATACTATTTAAAAATATTTCTTTATGCATATTATTAGTTTCTATATCAGTTTACAAGTCAGACACATTAGTTTAGAGAAAAACAATAAATATAAATACATTTAAGTAATACATTTAGTTTCCTTAACATTTCTAATAAAAATAAATTAACTCTTGTAGTAAAAAATGGAGGTAGTACAAAGGAGTGTGTGTATCCTTACAACTATTTTGGAACCAATCTTTAACATCATATTTATATTGATATAAGCCAATGTTTTTTTTTAATTTGAAATGCATTCAACTTGAAACTGAAAATCTTGTTTAATGAAGCGTATAGTTTAAATAGACAAGAAATTATATCATTTAATCTTATAAAAAAATAAAGTAACAAAAATAAGAAAACCCAAGGAGTTGACCGTGAGATTCAAGCTAACAGAAAGAAAACTACTATTAGATTTCCAATTCGATCACACGATGTTTTCTCAATTCAAATATGAATTCGCGTGCACAAGTCTTGTGTGTTCACACTTTGTGTTTCGGAACAACTTCTATAAACATTTTTATGTAAATCGAGAGACAAAACTCCCCTTACATACTCAACTCGGATTGCATATAATTATTTTTCAGAAATTATGCCCAAATATGGTCTGTTTTTTTTTTTTGGTGGATCAAGGGGTGTTTGATTCTAACTTTAAAAACTGTTTTTTTTTTGTTTTTTAAAATAAGAAAAAAAACTTGTTTAGGTATTGCCCTTAATAACTTGTTTTTAAAAAACTCAAAACCAAAAATAAGTTTTAGTTGCCTTTTGTTTTTGTCTTTGTATTACTGAGTTTTTATTTGAAAGTTGAGGATCCATTTATTTTCTACCTGATGGCATTTTTTTATTTAACAATTTGAATTGTCTTTAAAATTTTACCCTCTGATCTAGCTATGTTTATTTTTAAATATATATTTTAAAAACGATCATTCAAACAGATTTTTTATTTTTTTAATTTGTTTTTAAAAACAGTTTTGAAAATAAGAAATTTGGAAGTAATATTATTTTAGAAGTTACAAAAATCCATTTACGCTCATTAATATTAGCATTTGAATGCAATAGTGGTTTGGAGTTTTGACAGCACCATACTTAGTTGTTTGCCGAGGGGAATCAGAAAATTAAAGTGTGCTATTAATGGATGGTTAATTTATTAGAGGTTTTGTATTATTTAGATTAATGGTAGCAGAGAAGCAAGTCCTATACTACTGCTCTAAATGCATGAGTTAAATAATAAATTTATAAATATTAAGAAAATTAGCTAAATTAATTATTTGTCAGAAAAAGTTTATTTTTCTTAAGATGCCTAATTGATAGAAATCTCATTTGAAAGGCATGATACATTGAGGTACTGTGTTTACAAATCAAAGCAAACTATCCAACTAACTCATGCATCTAAAACTATAGGGAGGGTTATAGCTTATAATCAGGGTAATGTGCTGAACAATTTTTTTTCTTTTTGTTCGAATGCTGGTTCTTCAAGCATAGCATCTCCTAGGGAGAGTTGTGTGTTGATCTTGTGAGTTTTTCAAACTTTTTATTTAAGATAATTATAATTATGGACTTCACCACTCTATTGATCAAAACTCTGTTAAGAATAAATATTTATTCAAAAACATTAAACAACGATAAATATTTACACAGATCATTCTCTCTTGAAAATGTTTGTTCTAAACCAAGAGACGACCTATCTAATCTAAGGATTCGATAACCTCCTCTTTTTTGTGTGGAGTTATATTATAAGTAACTTAGATGCATAGCATTTACTGGCACCTGTACATTCATTTTTAGTGTGATTGATATAATTTTTAATCAATTAAGTTTAAAATAAGTGGCTTTAGTCTTTCAAATTTTCATTTTATTTAAAATATTAATCTATATAATATAATAAAAATCTGGATTACTTTACTTTTTAAGGGATTAAAACTATTATTTTAAAATTCGAGGAATCAAAATCAAAATGATGATAATTTTAATAGATTAAAGATTACATCGATCCCTTGCAATATTAATATTTTAGTTGAAACAAAAAGAGTGCGAAATGCGACAACAAAAATCAGATGTGAAATGAGTTACAATTATTATTATTAATTAGTAAAGGGAAGACGATAACGGTGGGCCGAAGAGAGGGATTAAAAAAAGTTGACTGTGGAGGGTTAGACTAAGAGAGAGTCATAATGAAGTTTAATTGGAACCAACGAGGAAGCTCACCTCTTGTGTCCATGGTCCTCTTTCCCCACCTTCCTTTGTTTTTTGTTTTTTATTTTTTATTTTTTAATTTCCACCACCAACAACAACAACCATTTCTCACGCGCCTTTCCGTCCCTTTCCCCATTTTTTTTATTTGAAGAGAAGCGACTAATGACTTAAGGTTGCAATTGACCAAACAAAAAAAAGAATTAGTAATGAAGTATGAATTTGAATTTAAGCTCAGCATTTTACATTTAATTTTTTTTATTAATTATTTATATAAAAAAAATCATTCCCTTTACATACGCCAGGGATAGATATCCGAAAGTGTGGAGAAATTTTGTATTTACTTTTTTTTCCCTCCCCAATCAACCTTTTGAAATTTAAATATTCAACCAGAATCAAGCAAAACTAATTAAAGAGACTTTGAAACTTGAAATAAAAAGGAATTGAAAACATTCAAAATGTCATAACTCATGAAATGAATGTGTGAAAGTATTTAAAACTAGCACCAATCAACCTTCTTAAAAGTGTTTTTGAATTAGCAGTATACACTACTTTTCAATATTATTTGCGGTTTACAAAATCAGTATATGAATGTGTTTTTATCTCAACGTGTGAGAATGTTATATTCGTGACACTATCCCAAACAGGCTCTAAGTTAGAATGACAAATTCAGAATTTTTTTAAATGAAATTGAGAGATAATTTTTTAAATATACCAATGGCTATAATTACATTATATAAAATTAAAAAGCAATGCTCACCTATATTATTTCTCATAAACATTTTGTTACAGTAATTGGGTTGGATACTTTTTTTGCATGACATGTAGGCTAAAATAGGCTGCTTGGATATTTTACGTGATAAAAATAATCTATGAATAGGACAAGATAGCATAAAAATTCCATTTCAATTATTACGGAAATGTTGAATATTGTTTGCGTTGTTTTTTATTTTGCCACTCCCAAAAATTGTTCGAAAACGGTTGATACGAGGAATTTTGAGCACCACTTCCTCAGAATTTGGGACCCGCCGAGTTGAACTTTGATTTCACATCATTTTCGTCCCTTGGAAGTTTATGGAATAAATCGGTTGAATTATTTTATAAATTTGGAACAAAAATGCTTAGAGCTTACATTAGTTGTTATTCAATGTAAAGCGTCTCAAAAAATAGGTTTGAACTTAAAAATCAATAAAACATTGATAAAAAGTTAAGCATGAAACGATAAAAATGGAATGTTTTCTAAAGTAATTTAATTA
>QFDD01006033.1:0-12442 GCA_006871305.1 Vachellia collinsii | reverse complement strand
ATGATTGTTTGATTTGTATCACAGGAGGTGCTTTAACTTCTGATTTTTTTATTCCTTTTTATACATAATAACGTTCATCCACCGCGATGAAGAGGAAGCAGAAAGAGAAGAATAACTGAAATATGAGCAAGCGAGGAAGAGGGATGCTGAGCTTCGTTTGGAGCAGCTACCATGGCTTCTTCTAACTAAATGCAAGCTGATCTTGAAGATCTTGAGGATCAACAGGTAGATCTTGGAGAGTGCAACCATGGCTATGAAGATCGGCGGTTTGTCCTTTGCCACCTTCGACGACATCGACAAGCCATTGCCCTTGGATGATCTGTAGAAATAGGGGAAGTCGAGGTTTGAAGGATGCTTTGCTAGTGGCCAGGGAAGCCGATGTGAAGGTGGAAAGCTCATCATCACCGATGATGATGGAGAGCAATGACGGAGAGCGACGGATCTAGGCAGCAAAATGATTTTTTTTTTTATTTTAAAAAAGGAACCTTTTAGACCGCATGCAATACATGCGGTCTAAAACCTTTTAGACCGCTGAAGATAGTTTTTGGCGGCGACACTTTTGTCGCCGCTGAAGGGTATCTTCAGCGACAATACTTTCAGCGGCGACTTTTATACTTTCAGCGGCGACTTTTGTCACCACTAAAAGTCAATTTTTTTGTAGTGCCTCTTATTGAATATAAACATTATAGTGCGGTAATCATTACACATAGGCAACCTGTGAATGTTCAATAGGGTAAACTTTATGGAAAAACCTTACATACATAAAAATAAGCGTTGACCCCATTCTCTAAAAGGCATTTTTATATTGGCAGGTGACTTGTGGGATCTGTTTTGATACCTATCCCGGTGTTGAGATGCTTGATGCTGCTTGCGGCCATCCTTACTGCAGCTCATGTTGGGAAGGTTCGTCTAAGTACACCATTGTGTCAAGAAAATGAAACCTTTCTGCATTCTTGAATGCTTGGGCAACGTGAATGTGAGCCTACCGTAAGGATTGAGTTGAGGAAATACAAGTCAAGTTTGCTTCTTGCTATTACGTGGCATTCATTTCTTTGCCTTCTTTATTCACCATATTTGAAGCATCATATACCCACGGCCTTCATTTTGCACTTAAATGCATCTGTTTATGCGATAAAGCTTTCATCATTTCATCTTTGCGTGGTACTGGGTTCTCTTTTGAGATGACAAATTCTTATTGAGGAAAGCTTAGATTCTTGGCCTTTGGTAGTAATTAACCGAGCAACACAAGGATAGAAAACGATGAAAGATGGTCCTATGGTTTTCATATGTGATTATCCCTGGTATACTTTCAGAGTTGTGATGGCTTTAATGAGCTGATGAGTTTGTTTATATTGGCTATGTTGTGGGGGAAAACATGTCCACGCATAATCCCACCTACTAGTAACCCCTTTTCCTATCCTTTAGAAAACTGCCTCTTTAATTTTAAACATAATCACGGCTCCGCTGATCCAAGAGAAGTAACTGTGATACTGCTTTGTTTAAGAGGGCTAGCAATAACCTTGCTTGTATACTTTAGGGCTCATCTTTAATTTGGTGGTGGATTTTGGTAATTACTCTTTCAACCATACTTAGTGGCTTGGAGTGCGCCCTTTGTGCTTTGTCGGAAGAATTTCAATTCTGAATGTATCCTTAAAATCAATCTTAAAATTAGAAGACCTTCCAGATATAAAAGAAAGAAGTGGTAGTTTCTCAAGAAAATTGAAACTAGACGCTTAACAGGCACCACTATTCTGGAGTGATACATGATAGGTTCTACATTTCTAACACCTTTCATATATTGGGCCCTACTCTTATCCCTATTTTTTTTCCCTTCCAACCACCATTTATTATGAATAACCTCTTTAAAATAAGATTACATTGTAAATAGCGGCAAATTTATGCAGATCTAAATATTTGTAAAATTCGCAAACACTGAAGAGGTTGTTACTCTGTAGGCAAGTAGCTAGTTGGAATTTTCTATGATTAATATATACATATTTTCATTTGGTGAGTTTTTCTATTTCTTTTTTTGCTGCAGTTAACATTGTCTATATGACTCTTTGTGATATCTTGCAAATGTCTTATGTTTCTTGCATGTTCATATATGAAAATTTTTCAATTTGTTTCAGTTAGAAATCTGATTTCAATTCATCAGCCTGAGTCATTCCAATTTTGTATTTTTTTTCTCTCCATTCATGGGGTATATCAGTGTAGCCATCAGTGGCGGTCCTGGATGTTTGTCATTGCTGTGTCTGATCCATCATTTGGAGCTGCTGTTGGTGAAGATGTTATCAAATTATTCGCTTCTGATGAAGAGAAGGAGAAGCACTCTATTTATTTGATCAGATCTTATATTGAGGCCAACAAAAAGGTCATTCCATGTTGGTGAAATTTGATGCAATATTCATAGGTATATGTTTTTCGTCAGCCTCGTCTGTTTCACTTGTAATTGAGTCATTGTCTTTTTATATATATATATATATATATATCAAATTTAGATGGTTGTTGTCACTGGAAAAAAAAATAGATGATTATGATTCATAATTATACATCATGCCTACACATTGAAGATAATTTAGGACGTGGGCTATCATGGTGTGCCTTCAGTATTAGTTTTATGCACTGCTTTATCCTTTCCTCTCGGGAATATTTTCACATAGTATTAAATGAGTTCTGTATCTGCTCACAAAAATGAATTTGAACAAATAATATTACGAAGGGTTTTGGTTTATTAATTTACTTACATGGCTTTTTTTTTTTAAAAAAAAAAGATTTAAATGTGTTTTTCATTGTTAATATTCTAGACCAAATGGTGCACTGGTCCTGGATGTGATTTTGCGTTGGAGTTTGCTTCCGGCTACAAGTGCTCATACGGTCACTTTGAAAAGCAAACTTTGACCAAGGATAAAACTAAAGTGAACAGATCTATGATGATGAATAGTTTCATCATATGCTGCCGACACACTAAAATACAAATTATTTTTACACACTGATACATTAGTGGAAATGAAGTTTATGATTGGCTTTTGGTTTTCAATCTAAATAATGAGAATTCAGGGGAGTGTTGTAAATGAGAATTTGTAATGTCTGGAAAAAAAAAGAATTTAAGAAGGGACCTTGGTGCAAAAAGAAAAAGCATAGGAAGGCAAGAGTGTCATTTTCCTTCCTATACTTTTAATAACCGCCCAGCATCACCTTTTGGCTTTATCCTTTTTGTGTTATTTGTGCTTCCAGAGGCGACGACGCGAGAGAGCGAGTGAGAGTGAACGCGGTTGCAGAGTTGGTACTCACCGTTTGAAAACGTTTTTCACGTATGTAAGCAAGGATTTGTGTTTAGGTAAATCTTCTGGATCTTCCCCTGTCCTCAGTATTTTCCATCATGATGATTTTGGGTTTTTAAGTTGAGGCAAGAGTGTGAATCAGTAGGCTTTTTACTAGTTAAACCAAGTGATAAGCAAGATTAGAGGGTTGTTGATTGATATGGAGCACTGGAAGGGGAGTTTTCCAGCAAGATTTTGAGGTGTGAGCGCATGACTGTTCACGTGAACAGTAATCACCTTCTCTGCTTCCGCCTGTGAAAAAAATTCGGTCTGCACTATTCATGGTACTGTTCAAATGAACATCAATTTTGTGTTACTATTCATGGTACTGTTCAAATTCGGTCTTCTCTGCTTCCGCCTCCGTGTTACTGTTCATGACGCTGTTCAAATGAACATCAATTTTGTTTCTGATGAGGCATTGTTCATTCAATCAGGAAATTCGTTCTGCACCAATTTATATCTAAAATATATGAATTTTGACTTGAAATTATGAATTGAGAATAATTGGATATGTTATATACTATGGTTAGGAGGAGAAGAAAAATGAAGCTGAAGCTGAAAGATAGAGGGGCATTGTGTATTAAAAGTTTAACAGGTGAGTGAATAGCGTTCCATTATGATTTTATAAAATATGTTTTATTACATTTCGTATTCTTAATTTAATTATCACATTTAAGCATAGTTTCAGTGATGAAAGTTTATTGGAATTATGTAATCCTCTCATTGATATTTCAAAGAGTAAGATTTATGGATTTTATTTAATATTATTTATTCTTTCCCAATTTCTGTTTATATTGGATATTCATATATGAAATGGAAAGGAAAACTTTTGAGATATTGATTATTACAAAAGTTAAGGTGTTATAGTATTTGTTCAAGATGTTTTATCATTGTGTTTTCATGCGTGGAGATAATGAAAATAAATCATATTTAAATGCTATATACTCTATGCACGCTTGGAAAATGAGTTTTGAGATATTACTTGCAAACTTTCATGCTGGAATCCTTGTTATAGAATATTCTAAAATGGTTTTATCATTCACGATGGTTTGGAAATTGATCCCATGCATGCTTGAAAATGTTTTTGAAAGGACTGAATACAGAACGCTGGTTACTAACAGCAGTACTGTTAGTCCTTGGCGCGCCATTGTAAATCTCGAGCTCTCTTGATATTCATGGGTGTTAACTCACGCCTGTTATTCATAGGTGTTATACCTGCTCCTGTTTCATGGCCTTGAGCTGCGCCTGTTGGTTACTTACTCTCGTGAATTGTGTGTTCACGCTTTTTTCGTGGCCTTGAGCTGCGCTTGGTTATTTACCCTCATGGACTGTGTGTCCACGCTTGTTATTTAGTTCTGTTGATGTCCTACGAAAAGATGAGATTTGAGAATTACCTTTTTAAATCGATTTTGTAAAATATGTTATTTTGCCACATATTTGAAATTATTCGAGGAATAATCTTTAATGCAATTTTAAATATGATTTGATTATATCTTATAGAAATTGAGATTATTTATCGAAGTTAAATCCCCTTGATTGATTTCTGCAATTTCATTAGATTTTATAAATGGGACGTTATTCACCAGAAAATTTATTTTGACTTTAGATAGCTCAGTTGACCCTGTACCCTTGGTTGAGCAGTGAAGAGTCTCGTCGTTGTTGGTATTCAAGTCGCCGACTTCTTTTGGTAGCTACTGCTTGGTGTGTGCGTATATACATATAAACATATGTTTATGTATCTTTTTGAATAGATGCTCCGCGTAGTCTATAGGCAGTATCCGTGTTCTCTTATTTTATTTTGGAAAATATGTACATGTTGTGGTAGGAGTATTGCTTCGAAGTGCTGTGTTGGGTTTTCAGGCCATTGTAGAACTTTCGGATAGTCTGTCATATAAAGGGAACTCTGCCGAAATTTCTACAGGAGTCCTGATATGTTGATAAAACAATCAGAGTATACTTTTATGTCATAATCTTGAAAAAAGAAGGTATATATGTATTATGTCTTTTGAATTTTTGACAAATAGCATACGTCGATAAATTTTAAAGACTTACGGAGTGTGAGACATCTCATAATCCGTGTCGGTCACCTCTTTTTTTTTTTAGGGCGTGACAGAATTCCATTAGACTATGTTATAGGAGATAGGAATGTAGCTTCATTGAAAGAATTAAAAGTTTAACTAAGGAGGAAATTCTTCCATCCTTACACCATTTGTTTCTTAATTCTTGTGTGGACTGCATAAGGGGAAGGTAGACCAACAAGTCATAGAAGGGAGCCAGAGGAAGTCATGGTTCACTTGAGATTATAGATACCAATATTTGTTGTCCCAATTTATCAGCTTGGTCAAAAGTATTTTATCCCTTTTTATTGACGATTACTCATGATACATGTATGTACATCTGCCTCATAATAAAAGTGAGACACTAGATGCCTTTAAGGAATTTAAAGTAGAAGTAGAGAAACAGCTTCAGAAATCGATTAGCATTTTAAGATCCAATAAAGATGGTAAGTGCTACAGTAGATACACAAGTGAAGGACAAGAGTTAGGTCTTTCTGCAGATTTTCTTCTAGAGCAAGGTATAGTTGCACAATATACCATGCCTAGCTAACATGATATGAATGATGTGGCTGAAAGAAGAAATATATGACTCCATTGGACACGGTTAGAAGCATGGCTAATGGCTCCAAACTCCCAATTTCATTGTAGAGATAAGTGTTCAAGACAACTGTGTATATATTAAATAGGGTTCCAACAAAGCTAGTGTCCAAAACAACCTTTGAAGTCTAGAAAGAATGGAAACCCAATTTAATGGAGTTCACCACCGACAAGTAAGGGATGGAGTACTATGTAAATAGCATGATGTTTGTTTGTGCAAGTTGTCTCATTGATTCGGCGCCACAAGGAAATAATAGAAAAGTAATAAATACATTCAGGAGAACATGGGATTTAACTATATAGTATTCATTCTGGATCTCATTAAACTTCCAATCAAAGAACAATCGATGAGAACATGAGATGTTAACAATTAAGGACTTGAGCTATTAATGAAATAATTCACGATATTTTAAAAGACATGAAATTCCTTAATTTTACTGATGAACCGTAAATTAATTAGAATATGAACACAAACTGATAGATGGCCTCATGACAATACTTATTTCCTGAGGCCTTCGCCGGAAGTTATGCATATTTATTATTTGTTCTTATCTGGCAGCAATCGTTGAATAGTTTCATTTTATGACAACTTGTTGGAATATCCACATCGATCCAATTTCATCCATAATATGTATATAATTCCGACGTCGTTACGGGAATACTTTATTGAGTGGTCAGCTACCTCATGACCAACAACCCCTCAACAACAGACGCGGCCCACAATCTAAAAACAATACGATGTGAAGATAAATTTTATAGTATATATTTAAAAAAGAAGGATTTCTCCATTTAGATTCAAAGCCATATTTGACCATTAAAATAAAAACAAAAGCAAAAGCTACTATACGAACAGATATACTATAGTAATCCTGTATTTATGGGGAAAGAAAATCAAGGAAAGCAGCGCGTGAGTGCGTTCGCCAAACAGAAACTATTTTTTTTTTTTATACATCAAACAGAAAACTATTTAATCGAGCCTATTTAAAACTTTTAGGCGAAATTACATCCCAAAAAATTTTCAGATGTCCAATACTTTACAGAAACTTTCAAAGTAAAAATGAACTTTAACCCTTAATAAAACATATATATACGATATGAGCTCTCTTCAATTGAAAATAAAGCACAGGAAAAAATATTATCTCTCATCATTGCTTTGTCTTTCTAGTTTGGGATATAAGGTCAATGATAGGAATAAGCTACTTACAAAACAGATAAAGAATCAGTATATGATTTAAAATATAACATACAGGGTGGCATGCCTCTTCTGATTGAAAATACGACACGTCAGCTAGCAGCCATGGAACCTCAAGAGTAATTGGGAATTTATATATCACTCTAGTTGTTAAGCTTAATTTGTTATTTTCATTATAAAAGTTGACTAGGATTATTTTATCTAGACTTAGCCCAAAAGACTACGGGTTATAATCATGATATTTTACTAATTCCCTAATTAATACCTGCCATAGTCATGATATAAAAAAAAGAAATCTCACATCACCCTCATAGTTGACTCCCATTCTCCAGGTAGCATAGGGCTGGCTCTCCATAAAATACCATGAATAATTAACCAGCTGCAACCACAGCTTGCTTTCAGCTTTAACTTTGCTTGCCATTCTTAGTTGATTCACCCAGATATAGTCTGTAGGCTGTAGCATATCGCAATGGAAAGAGCAGAGTCATTCCTTAAACGTATCCATCAGCCCCCAACTTATGGGAACTTGGTGACCATTCTGAGCATCGATGGCGGGGGAATAAGGGGTATAATCCCTGCCACTGTTCTTGCTTTCCTCGAATGCAAACTCCAGGTACATCTCATTTCCATCATATCCCCATAATTCTTCAGAGAAGCATGAATCCTTGTATCAACCATTATTCCCTTCAATAATATAGTCAAGAGACAGACACACATGCATGGATTCATATAAATACACACCCACAATATTAAGCTCAATCTTGACCTACAGGAGCTGGACGGTGGGGATGCAAGACTTCCAGACTATTTCGACGTGATAGCAGGAACAAGCACGGGCGGTCTTGTAACGGCCATGTTAACCGCTCCAGATGAAAACAATCGCCCAGTTTTTGCTGCTAAAGATATCAAACCCTTTTATCTGGAGCACTGCCCAAAGATTTTCCCTCAACAAAGGTATCAACACAGGTATAACCAACTGTACACATGGATATTCTTCTGTTTAAAGTATTAATGTTTTTTTTAATAATTGAGGAAGTGATGATCGAAATTCGAATTCTTTTGGGCAGATGGCCTTGTACGACGATGGGGGCAAAAGTAATCAGGTCATTGAGAGGACCCAAATACGGTGGAAACTATCTTCACCGGATAGTTGGAGAGAAGCTGGGAGAAACTCGTTTGCACCAGACACTCACCAACGTTGTCATTCCCACCTTCGATATCAAGAACCTGCACCCAACCATTTTTTGTTCCTATCAGGTCTGTCTGTCTCACCCTCAAATTTGGTACGAGCTAAGCTTAACTTTTTTTTTTTTCCTTTTGCCTTCGACGTACGTATGTCATGGTCTATACTAGCTGCTGCGATGACCTTAACTTGGGCAGTTGAAAATGATCCATTTCGATATAGGCTTCACGGGCTTCTTTGGTAGCTAGCAATCCTTTCGAAATATCTTCAAAACTGCAATTTGCCTGAAAAGATGATTAAAAGAAACGAATAATGGATGGAGAGCTAAAATGATTTCAAATGGATTGGATACAGATCAAGAAGTCTCCTTGGTTGAACGCAAGACTGGCCGACATTTGCATCGGCACATCGGCGGCGCCTACTTATCTTCCTGCCCACCACTTTAAGAACCAAGACTCCGCTGGCAAAGAAGTTGAATTCAACCTTATTGACGGCGGCGTCGCTGCAAATAATCCGGTACGACACATATATTAATCAGTACCCAACAAACTAATGCTTATTCAATTATTACTTATATGGGGACTGACATGGCACAATCTATTGCTTGTTTCTTCTATTTTGGGTCAAGACACTAGTGGCTATGAACCAGATAACGAAACAGATAATGGATGAGAATCCGGACTTCCACCAAATAAAGCCTTCGGACTTTAGGCGCTTCCTAATAGTCTCATTAGGGACTGGCACGCCCAGGAATGAGCAAAGATTCACTGCACAACTGGCAGCCAAATGGGGTCTACTGGGGTGGCTATTACATGGGGGCTCTAATCCTTTGGTGGATGTGTTCACTCACTCGAGCGAAGATATGGTTGATTTCCATGTCGCTACTGCCACCCAAGCACTTCAATGTGAAGATCATTACCTTCGAATACAGGTCTTTTAAATTCTAATCTTAATTTAGAGAAAAATATGTACTGTGAATATCTCAAGATCAACGAGAATGAACTGGTAATTATAAAATCAGACTATCTATTGAATGCAACCCATATGCAGGATGATCGACTGACGGATACGGATTCTTCGGTTGATATTGCTACGGAAGAGAATTTGAAGAAGCTGGAACAAATTGGGGAAAGGCTGTTGAAGAAACCTGTCTCTAGGGTGAACTTAGAAACTGGTCAGTTTGAGCCAGCAGAGAATGAGGGCACCAATGAGGAAGCTCTTGTTAGGTAAGGCAAATTAAATTATTAATTATGGGTGTGAATGGGTCAATTAATGGCATGATTACATATATATTATTTCCTAACTCAGAGTTCACTAATTTCTATTTTCTGGTTTTAATTAATCCCTCAGGTTTGCAAATTTACTTTCGCAGGAGAGGAGACTCCGACAGTTGAGGCACACCAACTAGGCCGTGCACAGCATCTCCAACGCATAATTTCATGGGCCATCTATCAGTTTGTGTTCAGATTCTTATTATTTTATTGTTCATCAATAAAATTAGGGAATTTCATGGCTTTTATTTTTCTCCTGAATTATTCAACTACTAGCTCAAGTCCCCAAGTGTCAATATCCTATGTTCTCATCGATTGGAAGTTTAATTAGATCCTGACACAGAATGAATACTATATATAGTGGGATTATTTTTATGCTTCTATATTCTACAGTGGCTTTTTGACTTGCAACCTTAAACAGTTAACAATTTTTCTCAAATGCTACAATTTTTAAAAATATTTACCCATATACTATCATCAAACTCATTCTTCAAATAAATGAGTTCAGTACAATTTCCCTAAACTCATTACGAATGAGTTTGAGGAATAATTTTTTTTTAATTATATCCCCCAATGAGGCAGTGAACAAGTTTGGGGGCAAACCACGCCCCCCACCCCCACACCGTCGCCCACCCTCTTAAAAAAATTGTTATTATTTTTAAATCCCTCCCTTCATTTTAAAAAAATTTGTTATTATTTTTTAAATATCTCTAAATTAGTCCCTTAGAAAAAAAAATCTCTAAATCACTTCTCCAACCGGGAAAAAAAAAGTTATTATTTTTTAAATCTCTTCAAACTAACCTTTAGAAAAAAATAAATCTCTATAAATTATTTTGATAAAAAGACAAATATGAAAAATAAAAAAAAAGCATTCACAAACTCGTTCATCAGGGAAATTGTACTTAACTCGTTCTTCAAATGAATGAATTCAGTATAATTTTAAACTCGTTCACCTAAAAAATAAGTTTAACTATAGCATATGAATAAATATTTTTAAAAGTGTATTATTTGAAGAAAATTTTCTACTGTTTACATGTTGCAAGTCCAAAAGCCTTCTATAATCGTGTAAAACTAATGAGTTTTAATAGAGGCATAAAAGTAATAAATACTTACCATATGAGACGGAATGTACTACTTTTTTATCATTTTCTTGTGGCGTCGAATCACTGAGACAACCCGCACAAACAAACATCATGATAAATATATCGTACCTCATCCCTTACTTGTCGATGATCAATTCTCAAAAGCAATTTCACGTAAGTTGAGACAAAACTCTCTCACATACTTACCTCGGATTCTGTGAAACCAAAGTTTGAAATAGGTTTTGTTACTTCCCAAACAAGCCCTACGTTCAACTACTTTTCTCTCTGTCCAATAATGAGTGGCTAACACACCTGAAAGGACGAGTTAAATGTCCTGTGTATGAAGAAGCTCCAACTTTTGTATGTTAGAACGTAGCAAAAACCGTAAATAATTTATACATCAATCTACGAACTCTATAATAAAAAATAAATAACAATGAAAAATACATTACCTCTCATTATTACTTTGTTTTTCTGTTTTGGGATTCAAGAAAATAAAGAAAAAAGAGTAACAGATAAAGGGTCAGAATATAACTCACAAGAGGGCTATGATCGAGCTGTGACAGGTCTCTTCTAATTGGAAAAGAGGGCACAATAATGGCAATTGGAAATAGCTGTAGACCAATTAGGGAACCTCCAGAGTAATTCAAAATTCTCTATATCACTCTCGCTGTCAAGCTTTACTTGTTACCTTTCCCATCAGATACACTACAAAAAAAGAATCCTTCAGCGGCGACATTTGTCGCCGCTAAAAGCCAATACGTCGCCGTAGAAACTATTTCAGCAGCGACAAAATGTCGCCGCCAGCTCGCTGCAGAAGAAGCTGTGGCCGAAGCCTTTAGCGGCGACATTTAATAGTCGCCGCTGAAAGGTAACATTCGGTGGCGACTAAACGTCGCCGCCGAATGGATGATTAGGCTGCGACTTTATGTCGCCGCTGAAGGGAGAGTGTGCGGCGACTATGTGTCGCCGCTGATTTATAGCATAGGCGGCGCCTTTGTCACCGCTGAAGATTCCCAACACGGCTATTGGTGGCATGGAAAGTCAAAATTTTTTAAACTGCTCATATCATGTGCGATTTAGAAATATGACTTTCAAAACCGCATGTGCGATGTACGGTTTAGAAAGTAATACATTTACACTGCATATAAACAAGCGGTCTAAAAAATGAATTTTTGAGGTCTAAAAAACATTTCTTTCTATTGGAAAAAAAACGTTATTTTCTAAACCGCTCAGCAGTTATGCGGTTTAGAAAGTCATATTTCTAAACCGCATGTCTGTAGTGCGGTTTAGAAAGTAATAACTTTACACCGCATATAAACAAGCGGTCTAAAAAATGAATTTTTGAGGTCTAAAAAACATTTCTTTCTATTGGAATAAAAACGTCATTTTCTAAACCGCGCGGATGATATGCGGTTTAGAAAGTCATCTTTCTAAACCGCATGTTTGTCATGCGGTTTAAAAAGTAGTACATTTAGACCGCATATAGACAAGCGGTCTAAAAAATGTCAATGTGAGGTCTAAAAAACACATTTCTTTATATTCAATTTTTTTTTACATTTAAATAAAAGATCTGTAATATACACATGAATTTGAAGATTGAAAATTAATATATTAGAAATCAATAATGTTCACATGATTTTTTAACATTCTAAACTAAAAAAGGTAAAACTAGATTATTTATTAAAGCAAATTAACAATTTTATGGTAAGTACATGCATGTTAGTTAATATTGCTCCT
>QFDD01006032.1:0-13446 GCA_006871305.1 Vachellia collinsii | reverse complement strand
AAGAAAAAGATTTTAAACTATGCAACTAGAAATAGCATTTTTGTACCATTATTTTGTTTTACACTCTCTTGCTGGCTGCTGCATTCCCATCCTTGTAAGGGTCGTCGATGCTAAGACAGAACATCAGTAATAAAGCATCCTGTGTTGTCCAGAAGAGACCCATCAAAAGGAATTTTGCAGCCCTTTCAGCTCTTTCTTTGCCATGGACAGGCTACTAGATGCATTTGTGTACATCTCAAGCTAATAAATACATTTTAACATAAGTATTAAGGGGTGTGCAAAAATTGGTGGTCCAATACAGTCTAAATAAATAATATGATAAAATCGAACTAGATGGTGCTAATTGATTAGGTTGGACCGAGTTTTGGACTAAGTGACTAAACTACTTGATCCAATTCGATCAAGTATAGGTGATTTTTTAAACTATTTTAATATTTTTTACGTTTATTTTATTTAATATTGTTGGAGACTCTTATAGATTTACAATTAATTTTTATTGTTTCTGAATGATTTTTATATGTCTGTAAGTATTTTTATTATCATAACTGTGTTTATCATATTTAATTTTTTGCCTATCATGTAGAAAAATGAAAAAAAAATGTGAATTTAAGTTTCTTGACTTCATGGCCTATTCCAATAGTCAGTGGATCAAATCTAGTTCAACTCAACCTCAAGTTTCTATCATCCATCTATAATTAAATAATAAAATTGAAGGTAGGTATAGACCCGATTTTGGTCTTAATTATTTCAGCTGAATTTAATTGTAGTTTTTAATAAAATATTGAAAAATCAAGATATAAAAACATATGACAGTAGATTGATGGAATTCCATGATATATCTCAATATTAACTTCATGATATCACAAATCACGCTAGGCTAATTAATTCCTCTTCAACTTTTAATCAATATCAAATTTTCATCCCTTTGTTTCGAATCTTACTCTCATGGTATTAATATTCTTAATATTAATTCTAATGTATATTATACGTGTTTAGATACTTAATCAAAATTAAATTCAATTACAAAAATATTATTACAACAAGCAAAACATACGTTATTACGCTAAAATCTATATTATATACAGTATAATATTTAATTTTTATATATTATGCATAGGGTAATTTTTTTGCATCTACGATAAAATATTGCGTTTATTTTATATTAAAATAATTTTCTACAACATTAATTAATGCCAGTTTGAAATAATTTTGCTAACGTATTCGATTTTCATCTCTACAGAGGTTGAATGATAGGATTAGTTTTGGAAATACCTCTAGAAAAAATTATTTATGGAAAAGGCCATAGATGTTATCACAAAAAAAAAAAAGGACACACATGTTATAATTATTTAGAAGGATCAAATTTAGAAGTATTAAATTACCTATAACTGAATCATTCACGTTCTCTCCAAAAGAAACACTCACGTGTTTTCGGAATGCCATTTATTCATGTTTTATCCAATTAAAATATTCAAAATGAATTACATATCCAATAAATTTTTTATAATTATTTCTCTTTATTTATAACTCATTATAATATATATTTTTTTTATGAAAAATGATTAGAAAAAATTTATGTAATATAAAATCTACAACAGAAAATACTTAAAATATTTTAATTAGGTAGAGTATCGATAATGTCATACTTTAGACGTATGTAAGTATTTTTCTTTCCCTACACTCATAATTTTTCAACAAAAAATAAAAATAAAACTAAAACCGCCGATCATATATTTTCTTACCTTGTATTTTTCTCCAAAGTCCATATTCATATAATTTAATTTTCAATATGGATGTTTATCTATTTATATCATTAAGTTTTTCATTTGATTTATATTATGAACACTAATATTAAATAAACGCTCTTTACCTAATAAAACTTAAGTTATTTTATATTTTATCAAAACTAGTTCAAATCAAAAGAGATTTTACTATTGTGATTTATAATTATTTTAATGATTATATTAAAAAAATGTTGATAATATTTTTTTACTTATAAAAAAGTATTTTTTAAGGGAAGAAATTTAGAATTTAGACTACCAATTTTACATAAAAAATATAGTAAATTGTCAGAACCTTTTAAATTTTTATTAACATTACATAATTTTTTTCAAAACAATCACATAACTTCCTTCTAAATTAAAAATAAATTAAACAAAATTTTTTATTTATTTACGTTTATTTTATCTCTTTTCTTGATATATTGAAATTTCCTTCAACACATGTAATGAATTATGAAGGATCTCGATTTATATTAAAATTATATCATTTTATTTTAAATTGATATATGTGTGTGTTGCGAGTTTTAGAAATTGAGGAAAACTTTGTTTCGCTCAGTGAAGTTTAACAAATTCATATTTATTTTGAAAATAGAATGTGAAGAGAAAGTAGGAGGAAATATTGGAAGTTGTGGAAAGATAATTTAGTATTTTTAAATTTATATTTTAAAGTTTAATCATTTTAAATAAATACAATTTTTATCGTCATTCTAAAAAAATATTACTTTCTCTTTTATCTAATTTTCCCTATTAGTTTTGTGCTCCTTTTTCTGGGATGCATATGCAAAACCTAAAGTTTAATCTGTGATACATTTTTTTTTTCCCTAGAGAGTTTCACGAAAATTGGATATCCAGAAGGTCACATAAAGAACTATTTTAGGATTGCACGAACCTTTATCAATTATTATGTATATTTTCATTTAAATTTTTAATTAATTTTTATTGAGAAAAATCTCAATTAAATCGAATTGAAATAATTAAAATTAAAATCAAACATACACCTATTTTTAATTGGTGAGAAAACAGAAAAAGTTTTTTAATAAGAAAGATCTCAAACATTTTTATACAATCAAACCACCTGCACTCTCAAGATCTCATACAAAAAAAAAAGATAGAAGTTAATTCAGATCGTTTATCTCATAAAATTTTTCAAATGAGATTTTTCCAGTAATTTTTCCTCTATAACACTAAGAAAAATTAATAATTGCAGGGTCCAAATGATACAAATACAAAGATTACTTGCAGCATTGGGATGATAAAAAGCTGTGGGCTCATCCTTTTTGTTTTTGAATTACAGAAGGCAGGCTAGCTGTGGGCTCACTGGAGCATGTCTATGGACAGCTATTCTATCTGAATATTGGCCTCTTGTTTGTTTTCTAATTTAAGGGTCATTTTGCTTTTGTGGTTTTTCTTGTATTTATTAATGTTTGTAATCTTTTTTTTTTATATATATACACATTAAAGTTTGTAATCTTTTGCTGCTCTCATAATATGAAAACAAATCATTTAAACTTTAACCGTTGTAATATCTTGCTATAAAAAAATTATATGTATTCCCTTTAGTCAAACTGGGAAAAGATATTTGATAAAAAGAACGGAAAAAAGATATAAATAATATATCACCTCAAAATTATGGGTGTTCTATAAAAGATAACTCCTTTTGATTTAATTTTAGCTAAATGATCTTCCCATTAAACAAATTAACTATAACCTAACAAATTTGCTTATGACGTACAAGTGAAAATCGTTGAACAAAGTTTCCTAATTAGCCTTTTTTTAAAAAATTATTATTATTATTATTATTATTATTCTTCCAGTAGCTTTGTTTATATAGCCCTTCATGATCCTAGGAGGCGTTAGGTCAAAGGGCCAGATCGGTGATATTCCTCTGTAGAAGAGTCTCAAGGTCAAGTCTTTAAGTTCAAACATCATTCCACAACCCTTGACAGAGATTTCTGAATTTTGTTTGTTATTTGGTTCTTCTGATCACATTTGAGCAACCCATTTAGGATTTGGTTCAAAGCTTCAGATTCTGTACACAATGATTTGCTCTGTGAAACAATCTGCTCTAGTGATCAGAGGTTCTTCTTCTGAAGCTATTTTACGGGAAACACATTCAAAGCCAGTTCAGATATCTTCGTTTTCCGCCTCTCTTCCCAAAGTAAAACCCCTGAAATCTCGTGTTTCTGTGCAAAAACCTCTGTACCTTTCTTCTACTGGGAAATTTGCCTCTGCGAAAAGCCAACAACAAATTTCGATCACATGTAAAGCGTACGAGGCAGAGCGATCAGACATTGAAACGAGCACACCATCAGAGGCAGCTCAGAAGTTGAAGATTGGGATATACTTTGCAACATGGTGGGCTCTGAATGTGGTTTTCAATATTTACAACAAGAAGGTCCTCAATGCATATCCCTACCCTTGGCTTACTTCCACTCTCTCACTTGCATGTGGGTCTCTTATGATGTTGATCTCTTGGGCAACAAGGATAGCCGAGGCGCCTAAGACCGATCTTGAGTTCTGGAAAGCCTTGTTTCCTGTAAGTGACTGGGTTTTGTTTGTTTCCTGGGAAAAATTGTCTCGATATAGAGAAAGCAATGTTTTGTTTGATAATAGGTTATACTTGTCTCTGGATATAGGTCGAAACCATAAGTATAAAAAGTGAAAATTTAGTCAATCAAACCATGCAGCTGAACTTTTAATTCACAGATGATCAAATTGAAAGAGGAATTACCATAGCCTTCCTCTCTCTATTTGTTGCGGATTTGACAAAGCATTTCAGTAGTTCATGTTTCTTTTCCTGAATTGATTTGTTTTCCAATGTTAGTGATCTTAATGTTTTTGTCGTTTTTTCATATAGGTTGCTGTTGCACATACAATAGGACATGTAGCAGCAACCGTTAGCATGTCGAAAGTTGCAGTTTCATTCACCCATATCATCAAGAGTGGTGAGCCTGCATTCAGTGTGTTGGTTTCAAGGTTTCTTTTGGGCGAGACCTTCCCTGTGCCGGTCTATCTGTCATTGATTCCTATTATTGGTGGATGTGCTCTTGCTGCTGTGACCGAGCTAAATTTCAATATGACTGGTAATAAAGTAGTTTTACTTTTGAAGAATGTTCTGCTTATTTTACTATGTTTCTTTTTTCTGTCACTTTTGGGAACAATTTCGAGACAGAGATAGTATGAGAAAAACTAAATTGATCTCTGAATGAAACTGAGAAATATACTTTTGTGCCTAAATTAGTTATGCTATGTAAGTCTTTGGTGTTTTCCTTTGCATTAGCTAACTGGCCTTTATTGGGCCCTTGAAGCCTATATGCTTGCTTGAAGTTTAAATCATTAAATGCAGGGGTGATTTTGGGATTGAAGGAGGCTACTTGTGGCATTGTATTTGATTTTTTGTTCACTTTTTTAATTTAATCAGTTCTTTCTGCCCTGACATTTTTATCTTTCAACATTTCTCTGCAGGTTTCATGGGTGCTATGATATCGAATTTAGCATTTGTATTTCGCAATATATTCTCAAAGAAGGGCATGAAGGGAAAGTCTGTCAGCGGAATGAACTACTATGCTTGTTTGTCAATGTTGTCCCTCTTAATCCTCACGCCATTTGCATTTGCTGTGGAGGGACCGCAGATGTGGGCAGCTGGATGGCAAACTGCCCTCTCGCAAATTGGACCACAATTCATATGGTAATTATAACTGCTGACTTTGGCCTTGTGACTTACCAGTGCCTTGCTTTCTGTGTATCTGTAAATGGTATGGAATTAGAGAATAAACCTTTGAGAATTTCATCTTGAATACAAAGTAAAAGATTTTGTTAATTACGCTATATATTTTGACTGCATTATCTTTTCTTGTTGCTTATGAGTTTTGTTGAATTTTCTAACAAATAAAGACCTGAGTTTCCCCCTCTTTTTGGATCATGAACCTTTTTTTTCTTTTGATAACTATGAACCTTTTGTTCTTATCATCTGGTCTGTAAGTTTCTGCACTTTTTCATTTTACAACTAAAAATGTGTGGCTGTTAATTGAACACGATAGGTGGATGGCTGCTCAGAGCGTGTTCTATCATCTGTACAACCAGGTCTCATACATGTCTCTGGACCAGATCTCTCCTTTGACATTTAGCATTGGCAACACCATGAAACGTATATCAGTTATAGTATCTTCAATCATCATCTTCCACACGCCGGTTCAACCCGTCAATGCTTTTGGAGCCGCTATCGCCATCCTTGGAACCTTCTTGTATTCACAGGTATTTTATAGTCAAGCATTTCATTCTATTCTCCTATTATGATGTGTCTTATTTCTTTATAACTAGTTGTTTTGCCTTTTGGCTGTATTGTGTACTAATAAAAGAAAGCACTACTTATCACTAAAAAAAAATACGAAGAAAGAAAGAAAGAAAGCACTATTCATCAATTTTGATAATCTATTCATCAAAAAGGAACGTTTGATAGAAGGCACTCTTATTAGTTAGAAAGTTCAAACACCTTTTAAGTGCGAAACTTTTTCACTTTTAGAAAAGGGTGTGAGGGAGGAATTTTAATTTATTAAGTTCATGAAAGGTAAAAAAAGTTTGAGGGTTATTTTGCAGAATTAGGTTCATATTTCAGAATATCATAACTACCCGTGTGGTGTCCCCATTCCAGGTTTAGGTGAGCCACTGTTTGGCTGGTAGTAGTTGGGCTTTCAATTGCTACCTAACTGCAATTGCTTTGAATCCACCGTCTTGTGTTCCAATTTCAAGTCAATTTCGACTTGAGTTAGCTTGAAAGTGGACCACTTTTGAAATAAATGACTTGAGAACTTCACGGCAAGGAAGCACTTGTCTGTTGCCATTGTAATATTTGGTGGGACCATGGAAAAGAAAGCCCTGTGAGAGTGAGACAGTAAAATATTAAATAGATTTTGGTGCTAGTTATCAAGTTCTTTAATAAATTATGAAGTTCAGGTCCTCTCAGTTCTAATTTTGGTGAGATAGAACACAATGCGTCCGACCTACCACTCAAATGGGCCGTACACATAAACGAGACCCACCGCTCAGGTGGGTGGCTCCCACACATTGTATCCATGTCTCCCCCGAAAGTGACAAGAAATTTAAAGGGGGAAAATTTAGATGATAAAGGGTCATCAGGGTATTACAAGTGAAGGAATAGTTTAATTAAAGTTAATTAATTGCCATTCTTTCATTTTTGCGGAGGATAATTATTCTGATTTCTCATTCTGTCTTTTTTTTTTTATTTTTCCAGGCAAAACAATAGGGTGGAGGAAACTGTAAAACCTGGTACAACCTTATACCTTATCATCTCAGCCAGTGACAAGGAAGCTAATTAATTACAAGAGAAATGTGATTACTGGGTTTTGTTTAGATTAGGATGATCTGGCTGCGTGCTTGTATATAGTAATATTAAGCAATAAGTTCTGCTGAGGAAACTGTATCATTTATACATATGATTAGCTAGTGTTTTTAGAGTTGTCTGTTTGAGATTTCCCGGAAGTTGAGAAAAAATAAATGTTCTTGTTCACAGTCCGAACCTCCGATGATAATCTTGAAACATCTGTTTCCGATATGAGAAAGGTTTAATAATAATCCGAGCACTATTTCCTACTTGAACTTTGATGCTCTTGCTCTGATCGAGAGATTATATTATCATTACTATTATGATAGTTGTTATTGTCAAGCATGTTTGTGATGCAACTTGAGATTTTATTATCTGCATTGTATAGCAGAAATTTTGGCCTTTTGAGGCAAATATTGAATTTGAATGCTTCTACCCATGTGAACTTGTCCAATGAGAAAGTGACCCTTCAGAGATCAAAGGGTTCATAAACCTATGATCCTCCTATATGCTAGGGGCAGAGACACTAACAAGGATCGTTTAGTATTTTGAGGGTTTCACATCTTTGCATTATAGCGATTATGACCTTCAAAGGTCAAATTGTTGGGTATGAGAGCGTTTTTAGGCTTGAATTATCTCAAGTCTCAATATAACACAGCATAAATAATTAGGATTTTTTTTGGGGGCTCAAGAACAGGTGGGAATTTTAAAAGTCAAAATTTTCTGAAAGAGTTGTGCGTATAGAAGTTGTCATTTATGTTTTTTTAACCAATCACTCATACTCTGGAGTTATAACTTAGTAACGTTCCTGATGTTATGAGCCTAATTTGATGTTTTACCATTGGATGAAAATAGTTTTGCACTCTATCTAAAATATCATCTTTTAAATTTATAAGTAAGTGAATTCAGCCTCTCTTTTTTCCTTGTATGATGTGTCTGAATGGAAGAGAATAGGATGGAAATAATATTTGTTCAATATACAATAAAAAAATTGAGTAAACTAAAATTTCTGTTCCTTTTCCTTCCATTTTTGTTAAACATATCATATCAGGTTTAATTAGTCTTCTAATGTGAAACATAACTTCTGGCATGAAAGACGCAAGGGAAACATAATCAAGTGCATTCCAATAGAAATAATTTTACTTTGGCTTTCATGCACCAAAGAAAAAAAAATCTCATAATGAAGTGGCCGCCACTATTGATCCAAAGAGTGAACATATATGTGAACATAACCTGTTTCTCATTAGAACAAGAAAGGAAAACAATCTAATATATAATCCAAGTAACCCACCAATATAGACGGTACATGTAAATATTCTCAGAAGTATTGTACAAAAAAAACCTCTGTATTCTTAGTTCTTGTGTGTGTGTGTATGTGTGTGTGTGAGAGAGAGAGAGAGAGAGGAACCAGATTCATAGAAAGACTGATGATACTTGTAATCTGCTAATTGCAAGTGAGGAAGCTTCCATCTTCATTGAAGAGCTAATAGAAATGAAGTGTCTGAATGCACATAAGCTGTTTGTGATGCATTTGAAGGTTTTGTAATTTGCAGATGAAGATTGATGTGGATAATGCTTTTAAGGTTTATATTCAAGCCACCATGGGAAAAAAACAAAGCATCTCTTTGTGGATAAGATTTTGTTTTCAATTGTAGGAAGGATGAATAGAGACCGGAAATAAACCATCCGCCATAACAATATAAAATAATATTGATCAGCTGAATTAGATGTTTTAAAGAATATATAAACATCTCATCTAATCGGAATTATCTAAATTGATTTTAAATAATCCAAATATAATTTTTAACTAAATTTTAATATTTTTAACATTGAACAAAACAAGATATAAATAAATATCAATCTTTTAATTATCAGTTTATAAAAAAATAATAATTTCACTAAGAGAAATACCCTAAAAGAAACAAAGAAATCTGTCGACTTTCAAATCAATGGTTCCAAGAAAAAGAAAAATCACATCAAATGGTAATTTAAATATTCAAACTTGAATGTTAGAGTTTTCAATTGGTCTTACAAAAATAACAAGTATCATCCTTTCAACCGTTAAAATTACTTCTAATGGCCAATAAACAGCTGAACACAACTAAAATGATAGTATTAAGAGACAAAGTAAATTGCTTTATTAGTAGATTTAAATCATAGTCCTCATTAATATAACCAGCATAATGGCCTACAAGCATTAAATAACACATCTTGTATGCATAACTTCTTCTCAAACACAACTTTGCTTTACACAAAATTAAACTGATACTAAGTACTTAACTCTATAGTATAAGGATGAAGCAATTCAGCAGTCAAGTTTGTTGGTCTTCACTGGATACATCAACTCATAGCAGAATATGAACATTTCTTCAAACCTTCAAATACTTGATAGCAGTCTGAACATCTTTATCGCCTCGGCCGCTGAAGTTAACCACGACCTTGGCTCCATTCGGAAGGGTTGGGCATAGCTTCTCAAGATAAGCCAAGGCGTGCGATGTCTCCAACGCTGGGATTATGCCTTCAAGTCTTGAAACTCTCTTAAAAGCTGCGCACACAAAAATATCCAAGAATGAAGCAGAAAAACAAGACCTGATAAATGCCATGCACAACAGAAATGGCCAGATGGGTCCAGCAGCAATGCATGTCTGTCTTGCTAACTGAAGAAAGTGACATGACACATGAGTTAGCGGTAGCTTTTATAACCCAGCTCCATATGATTGAGACTTTCAAAATACAATGAAAAAGAAAGAAAGATATCTGAGACTTCTGGGCAATATTAAACTCAGAAACCTGGATAATAATAAGCTCCTAATCTCATAGGAGTTCCACTTTTATGAGTTTCTCAACACAAACAAGCATAAAAATCCAGGAAAGGAGGCAGCATCGCCTGCTGATAACTTAAAAGACTTCAATTGCCAAGTTTTTTACCATGGTAGAGTCATGAAGCCTGATCTTCTATCACCAAATTATACCAGCACAAAGCAACTAAATCTAACTATTTTAAACTAACAGAAACTAAAAAATTTTAAGAACAATATGAGACTTCAAGTTCATCATAGTATCATAAGTGCCAGCCCTATTAACTGACAGTAGTTGGAAATACTAAAAGAATAAGTCTTCAGGAAAGACAAGTCATTCAACATACAAAATAGGTATAATCTACTCAGAATGCAACAGTCTAAGTGGAAATTATGTATACCGCCCATCTCCAGAACACGTCTTAATGATGACTGATGCATAGGCATTCTGAACTTGAAAACCGCAAAAAAAAAAAAAAAAAAAAATTCTGTATGCTAAAGCAAAGGCAGGAGAAAGAAAACAAAATAGCTATGTGTGTCTTAGATATAGCAAAAGTCAGCCTAGCCCTACCTTCCAATGCTTCTTCATCGGTGACACTAAAATATTCGGCACGTCCTAAATCTTTCAAATAGCTATGTTCAGGCCCAACACCAGGGTAATCCAAGCTGCACAATGCAAATAATTCTTTTTTATAAGAACAAGCAGAGTCTACAGTGGAAAAAGTAAATCAACAACACAAATATCAATCAGGAAAATCACCCTGCACTTATGGAATGAGGCTCAATGATCTGCCCATCATCATCCTGTAGCAGATAGCTCATAGCCCCGTGTAAAATCCCAACTTCTCCCTTTGATAATGTTGCAGCGTGCTTGCCACTGTCTAGGCCAAACCCTGCTGCTTCCACACCAATCAACCTAACATCGTTATCATCAACAAATTCATCGAAAAGTCCCATAGCATTTGAACCTCCACCAATACATGCAACCAGCACATCTGGTTTCCCTCCCCACTTTTCCAAAGCTTGTTTTCTGGTTTCCTTGCCAATCATAGAATGGAACTCTCTTACCATCATGGGATATGGATGTGGGCCCGCAACAGAACCCAAAATATAATGAGTTGTCTCCACATTTGTCACCCAATCCCTTATAGCCTCTGATGTAGCATCCTTCAGAGTTGCTGTGCCAGAATGGACTGCTCTTACCTGCATTACCCCATTAGCAAGCTCAATGATCATGCCATATGCATAAAATGGTTATCGTAAAAAGATGTTTAAACTCAGAAGTCAGTCTCAGGCAACTAGGTTGCATGAAACACGTCTTCCAGAGACTACTAGCATAAATCAAAGCCAATAGCCCTAGCTTAGCCTTGGATGATAACAATATACATCCTATAAGCATTCTAGAATTTTTTTTTTTTTTAAACGTAACTGATATCAAGATAAACAACCTCAAAGAAAGACCATTTCCTCATACATTTTCCCTACTCAAGACTAAATAATGGATGTATTAGGCAAACAAAATCACATAGCAACTACAATTAATATACCTCCGCACCAAGAAGACGCATTCTGAAGACATTAAGTGCCTGTCTTTCCATATCCTGCGCACCCATATAAATTATGCATTCTAAACCAAATCTAGCACATACAGTAGCAGTGGCAACACCATGCTGCCCAGCTCCAGTTTCAGCAATAATGCGTTTTTTACCCAACCGCTTAGCAAGCAAAGCTTGGGCAACAGCATTGTTAATTTTGTGAGCCCCGGTGTGGTTAAGATCTTCCCTCTTCAAATAAATATGAGGCCCTTCACCATTAGGACGCTTGTAATGCTCTGTCAACCTCTCCGCAAAATATAGAGGATTCTCCCTGCCCACATAGTCTTTCAAAATCCCATTAAGTTCTCTCTGCAATTCCATAGATATATCTCAGAAAGATTCCCATCATTCGTTTCAGATAACATAATGTGTATGGATGTTCCATGTTGACATTTGACAAGGAGTTAATAATAAAAATATATCTTCAAAAGTAATTCTAACATTCAGAAAACTACACTTGAAAAGTTTGATGAACAGTGATTATAGTGCGCGCTGGTGCGCTGATCAACCAAATTCTTTTACCAAACAATTTGATTCATAGCTCTCGGCTATAGCACAGACGAAAGTAAACATCTTTATTTAAAATACCAGCAGTTGATAGTAACACAAGACAAAGAAGATTAACAGATACACCTAACGTGTCAAAGTCCGATCCAATTTGTCAATGGAAGTGTCATGTTGGTGATGAGACTCAATGTCTCCCACAGGGTCACAGGTTCGATCCCAGTCATAGAGAGAGAAGGAGAAGAGTAGAGAAGAATATGAGGTATTCTAAAAAAAAGTGCGATTCAATTTCAAATAAAATGCATCAAAATACCAATCACCAAAGCGATGCACATCGATTAATTACTCTACCGCACGGAACTAGTGTGTAAAAAATGGAAAAATCAAATCATAGATGATATTGAATCCAATGATATTGATGGGAAAACCTGAAAATCTTCATCAGCAGAAAGGGAATGAAACGCGGCCTCAAGGTCGCTAAGCGCGTACATTAGAGTTTCAGGTACGTACTTGCCCCCAAATTTACCGAATCGGCCAAATGAATCGGGTCGCTGCAATGCCACCGACCCATTACCAGTCTCAGCGACAACAGACGCAGGCTCTTTGGTGAGCGAGCACGAGACAGAAGGGGAAGTTCGAGTAACTGATGAAGAAGGAAAAGGAGTAAGCTTGAGGAGGTTTGAGGGCAAATGCGAAGAAGGGAACATCTCCTTTGCAAGCACCCTTGCAGAGTCTAGGTGGTTTCTGCAAGTAGCAGAGCTTGTAACGGAAAAGGCCATGGTTGTGTGGAGCTCTGATTCCAGGAATGTGATCAGAAATGAAAGGCTTTATGTAAGCGTGGAAATGAGATTCAAAGACTCAATGAGAAAAATGTAGGGTTTCAAGTTCAACACATCATATGGTAGATTTCGGTAAACGGACAAGGTGGAAACAGATTCTCTGAACATCATTTGGTACATTGAAATGGAAGCCAATGGATTATTATTGCTTGTCCCTGAGAGGACAAAAAACATATATTTAGCCCAATCTTATCTTAATTATATGCAGAAACTATCCAACAGGATTTCAATTTCTATTTGTAATTGGTTGCTCTTTTCTTTTTTTCCTTGTCAGGATTCCCAAATTTGTTGGGATTGCTATTTTTAGCCTCCTGCTCAGTATCTATACCACAACGAAATCCCACTTTCTGGTATTGCTATTTTTTGCCTGCTTCATAATATCCACATTGTTAGGTTTATCCTTTTCTTCCTTTAAAAAGTTTACTCACCAATTTAAAAAGCCTATGAAACCTGAAAATTGGTAAAAAAAAAAAACTCCTGTTTAAAATATTAATAATTAAAAAGCACAGACTATCATGCATATTGGTATTTTGCAGAATTTTATACACAATACTAGAACTCCAATTTAGACCATGTTAAATCTTAAAT